>WWET01004633.1:38731-53007 GCA_011038615.1 Limnodynastes dumerilii | reverse complement strand
TTTTGCTGTGCTTGGCTTTTTTATCATTCATCCAAAGAATACACTGACAAAAGGGTCTCAGCAAAACCAAAATTTACATTACTTTAACTGTAGTAAGTGACAATCTAGTGTATCTAGTTTCATGTATAAATATATTTTGTAGTATTTTATATGCGTGCATAGGTTACTGAGTAAGGAATAGATATTATATTCTTTTATGTTACACAAATATCCGAGGAAAATTATATTGGTTGATAGGTTTGAGATATAAAATAAGATGGGCATAGGCATGTTCTCAAAGACGTAAAACTGGGCATAATAGTGTTTGCCCAATCATCCAACCTTTACCAGCTGCAGGACAAAAAATAAGATTGTTTCTAAAAGTATTGAGCCCTGAGGTCTGGGTCAGTTCTATGAGGTAGATGTTCCATTTTCTTTGCTAGAACCTCTAGAAACCTTGTTATTGCTATATAATTTTCAAAGCATTGTACCCTTTTGTAAGAAGTGTTTCTTTCACCCCTTTCACATCACCAACTCTGAAAAAACCTGGGTCTAAAAACCGGGATTTTTCTGGGAAAACAAATACCGATTAAACAAAAAAGACGCCTTTTAAGTCCGCAAAAACCCGGGAAATGACCGGGTAAGAGCCTTTCACATCTCCAATTAATTTCTTGGGTCTGCCTTGTGAAGCAACTTTCAATCATTGTAGAAACGACCTGCTATTGGCTTCACATGATGTAATTTAAAGGTGCTTTTCTGTTGCGCACAATGATGATGCCATTACATGGTGGCCATTTTAACTGCATTATTTCTAGCTCTGATACCATGGTTTTGTGGATGATTTTTGCTGCTTCAGACAGCAAATGACACTCTTGTGCAGATCATGATATTGTGTCAGATGTTTCATGCTGACATGGTGAGAAAACGTGTAAAATTTATGGTGGAGTTGCGGAGGACACGGCATCAGTATATGCGCAGGTGGAGGGCATACATTAAGGCCACTCAGATGTCCATTCTGAGGTACAGTACCCTCAGTAACCAGAGAATGTGGACCCGAAAGCACAATCACGCTGAAGCTTTCTGGGAGACTCGTGGGACCTTTCAGTATCTGCTTGATCTAATCTCCCCAGTGCTGACCCGAAAGACCACAGCATTCTGGATCCCCATTCCACCCTGGAGGAGGCTAGCCATTGTTTTATGGTGGTATGCAACCCCTGGGGAATATAGCGCACAATGTCCTGTATGTTTGGAGATTTCCATCATCTGTAATCTTGTGCATGAGGTGACGGAGGCTTTGCTGCAAGCGCTGTATTGACGGTTCATCTCCTTGCCTAAAGGACAGCGTCTTGATGTCACAATTGCCGACTTTCTGAGATGTGGCTATCCACTGTGTACTGGGCGATTGACGGGACACACATCCCCATCTTGGCACATTTGCAAAATGCAGCGGATTACCATAACCGTAAAGGCTGGCATTCCATTGTTCTCCAAGCTGTTGTGGACCACAACTATTGGTAAGCATGTACATTAAAAGGGAATATGATAGAAGGAATATAACGATCTACAGGAGGGAGAGGGGGATATGATAGAAGGCTAGAACCAGGTATAGGAGGGAGAGGGGCATAGGTATAGGAGGGTGAGGGGGATATGATAGAAGGGATAAGATTTCCAATGTGCAAGTAAATTATGTGTGGTGTCACAGAATGCTAACTATGTCATATTTTCAGCCTCACAGATGTGTTTGTTGGCTGGCATGGACGGTCTCATGACGCCCAAATGTTGGCCAATTTAGACATCTACCATCTGGCTGAGGAGGTTAGAGGAGGATACTTGTTCCCCAGAGAGGTAAATGCAATGTTTTCATTATTTCATATGTACATATTGACCCTTTTAATGGTATTGTCTGTATATAAGGGAACTTGCATATATTTGCAAAGTAACACTTTTATTCTTTCTTTACAGAAGGTAAAGATTGTCAATGGTGTGGAGAGCCCTGTGCACATCATCGGGGATGCTGCCTGCCCTTTGCATCGATGGCTTATGAAGGGCTTTACACAGCATCATCGTCTTTCTGTGGAGCAAGTGCGCTATACCCACACCCTCAGCTCGGCAAGAATGGTTGTTGAAAACGTGTTTGGTTATTTGAAGGGAAGGTGGAGGTGGTTGCTTAAGCGCCTGGATATCGACACCCAACTTGTGCCACATATGGTTGCCGCTTGCTGCATTTTACATAACATTTATGAAATCCAGAAAGAATGTTTCCTTCCCGAATGGAATGTTGTGAACTCGGAACTACAAGAGCCATCCGGGAACGACACAAGTGAGGGAGAGCAGCACACCTCCAGCGCCGAAAACATACATGCCATCATTGCCACAAACCCAACTAATTTATATAAATAAAAAACATTAAAAAAAACTCTGTTTATTCCTACTACAATAATGGTTGTAGTAGTAGCATATTCTTCTGCTGTCATGGATTTTAGTGAACTGTTTTTTAAGCGCTTTTAATTGTTCACAACTTGCTGTTGCGTTTTTTAAATTCCTCTGGATTCAAGCTTTTTAGCGATATTGTGATATATATGCGCGTCTTTAACTGTCCCAGAAATCTGGGCCATAATCTCCTCCTCACCCCTTATGTTCAAGAGCTCCTCTACGTCGTCCTCTCGCCAGTGCACCATCTCGAAGTCTGAAACAAGGCAGCTTATGATGATGTCATAGCAAGCTGCCCACTTTTTCCATCCAATAGGGTTGCAAGGTGAAAACCCCGGGTTGAAAACAACCCTGAACCTTTCAAATTGCCACCCTTCCTGGGTTGGACCCGGGAAAAACTCTTCTTTTTTACTGGGTAGAAATCCCAGGTCTTTCGACCCAGGTTGACCGGAAGTGCACCTTTCACATCACCACCAAATACCCGGGATTTTGCCGAGACCCGGGTTTTTCGCGAAAATCCCGGGTATTTGGTGGTGATGTGAAAGGGGTATCAATTAGTCTGTTTCTATGTGCTTTAAAACCCTTAGACCTCTCAGAAGAAATTAATGATTGTTTCATTCATAGAGAATGGTGGAATAAATAACTGGGGAATAGTATCTGTATAAGTTAAATAACTGAAGTTAAAGGCTTGCATTGTCCTGATCATTTTGGATAAATATATATTCTACTTTATTAGGGGGATGATAAATGATAGGCTGTGGTAGAAAATTAAATGGGGATTTAATATTAAGGCCCAAAGCTAAAATTAACCCCCCAGGAAATAAAGAACACCCGAACACTGACATGGGAAAAAGCTAATACAATTTCTTATATGTAATAAAAAAGAATATCATCCTTCCTACTGCAGCGTGGCTTGTCTATATGCAGATTTGAACCTTTATTTGGCAGTTGCACCTAACTTTGAATTAATCCCATAAATCTACAACTTGAAAATCATTCAATTCTCAAAATACAAAACCTAGATTACTACCTAGTAAGTGTATTATTTTTGAGAAAGCTTGTTGTAGGTCAGATTGTGGGGAAATGTTTTAAATAATAATAGGTCTCTTAAGTTTAATTATGCTGTCTGATTGGGGGGGAGGGGTTGATCTTGGCTCTGATTTTATTTTGTTCTTTTTTTTTATCTTAATAAATAAATAAAACTTATGTGTGATTGTGAAAGTATAATCTGGGATACATTGTAGTCTGATATTTATATAGTTAAGGGGTCTACTCTCAGGTTTGATTGGGGGCTACCTTTATACATTTTTATGTATAAAAGTAGAACTTCAACAAAATAGTAACATAATAAAGTTTGAGTAATAATAAATAGGCATGATTTAGCATTGTGTACTAGTAAAACTGTCTCATTTTTTAATGATCATAATAATTAAGATGAAACTGTGTGGTTACATAAATAGGTCTTTGAATGGATTTGCTGTTAAATAATTGATATTGATACCATGATATAATGCCTGTCATGGGGTAAACTATATGAGCTATTTATAGTAGTCTGATAATGAATAATTGATTTGCCCATTGTTGTAGTAACTGGTGTAACATGAAGTTATCTACATTGGTACAGTTTGATTGCTGTGTGGAGGGATCATAGCCTCTGATTGCAGAAGACTTCAATGCAATCTTGATAAATGGCATCCCTTAGCTATAATATGATGAGCGATTAATCGCTCATACATGTCATTTATTTAAGTGTAATAGGGCAAGTATTGCTACATTGGCCTGTGAAATTATATATTAGGGAAATAAATCTTAGGTGATTAATCACATAAAGCAATAGATTATATTGTATATGTGATTTATCTTACATGATTTAATTGCAGGCACTGAAAATTGCCCTTGTAGTTAGGCCTAGTAGAGGTCAATCATTTTATAATTCATTGTTTTATAATACTGTTGTTGATGTGTTTCAATAAATAGGCAATTTTGCAATAGTTAAACAGACAAATTATTTACCCTTTAAACAATATTTGAATGATTTATGTATAATACTTGATGCTGTACAAAATGGCATAGTAAATACACATGCAAAATTTTGTTCAAAATAAAATTTAAAAGTTTCTGAAACAGTCTAAAGTCTAAAAAAGACATTATACATTGGATTGGATCGTATCTAGACTTTTGCTGGAGTTGCATTTGAAATTTTGATTGCAGACCCAGTGATTGCTACACTAACACTTTTTTTAAGGGCAAAACAGATGTAAGTGTAGATTTAAGCAAAACCATGTTCCAATGGGGTGTGAGTCACCGCTCCCAGCCAGTTTCAAACAGACTGGGAATTCGATTGCTTTTGTCTCGCAGAGGCAAAATAATCAATCCCCTTCCCTGCAGGCTGACACTAAGCCTCCACTTCTATTACCCTATAACCCTCCTGTCCTCATAGCCTAACCCTGAAAGTCCCCAAAGAGTGTTACTCACCTCTCCAGCGGCTTCCAATGCAACAGATCTGGTGGCTTGCGAAAAATTAATTGGTAAGTATGTCGATCGCCATACTTATACATTCTAAAAACAAAATTAGAAAAATCGAGTCGAGCTAGGAAACGGCACCTCTGAATTTAGTTTTTACCCTTGCTATATGCCTTCCCTTGCAGTTCAATGTCATTTTGCACTGGTCTAGTATTTTTCCTGCATGCAAACTGATTAAAAATAAACCCCTTACATTGCAAAATGGTTTATATTTGCACCTGTTTTGCCCTTGCTCACAAACTCAGTCCCAAGGTAATATATAGCATTATTTGTACACATTTTAAGACTGCAAATTATAGAACTATGCTTTAAATCATTATACATTATTTGGGCATTTCATTCATATTCATCCTATGTAGAATTACTCTTTTTAAACAGCATAATCTATTTTTTTGCTCAGTGCATGCATTATGTATGTCTCTTATGCTAGTGCTTTCTTTCCATTAACATAGCAAGTTAATTCCATTTTTATTTCATAACTGACGTTCATTAGATAATTGCTGGCAGTCTCAATCTCCACAAAATAACAAACCAAAAAAAAAAACCTTAAGACACCGCACAGCTTTTGCAAGACCTTTACAGATGAGGGTTTTTTTTATTTAGATAACAAAAAATATATATTTTTCGCATGGAAAAATATAGTAATTTGCACCTCTCTGCAAATAAAAAAGTGTGATCTTGCCTGAAAAATCGTGGTGATGATGTTCAGCAATTAAATAGGGAAATCATGACCACAATGATTTTAATAGGCAACATTTTGGGTGTGATGTTGGGACTTTAAAAGGGAGCACAGTGTACTAATTGGCCCAGATCCAGAACAACGCTTATGTGTGAATTTACACCTGGCGGGCACGTAAAATCGCGATTTTGTATGTACTGCACATGTGCACGACAGATGATATGCTACGTAACGTAACGTAACTCTGAGCGTATTGGTCATTCACGTATTAGTTGCGTAAATTCGTACATGTGGGTGTGCCAATTTTACTTGAGACAAAAGTATGTCTAAAATATGCAATGTAGGCGGGGCTTTTCATTCAAAGTGTACAGTATGGGCGTGCTTAGCTGTGTAAGTCTGCGTTGCCCATCCGTACGTGTGCGGACGATAGCGGTTACGTGGCCAAAAGTTAAGGTAGGGTTTGAAAAGCGGAAATTGGTACAAGTACGTACATTCAAGTGGTGTGCCTAGGGGAGTGTATAGAAGGTGCGCATGTGTAAATACGCTACGCTAGTAAACGGATTGCAAGCGGAGTTCTGGATCTACCCCATTGTCTGGAAATTGAATTGGTGACTATGAGCTGGATCCTGACCATCATCACGGCCGTGGTCGTAGCCGTACATGTCCAGATTCCTACCTTAACTTTTATGACCAGGTTTGCGGCCTTTACGATCACAGACCTGCTCTTCCCCCGCCCGATCCACTCATTAACATGTCAATCTTCACCTTCACGGCGGATATATGACTGCCATAAAAGGGGGGAACAGCCCCTTTTACATAACAGCCGGTGTACATAACGTACGCTATGTATGCCGGTTGTGCACATGCGCACAACCTTCCAGGCAGGGGAATTACGTACGCGCTGTATGTAATTCCCCTGTTGTACTTAATCCAGGATCGGGCCCCTTTGAATTTATTGGGATGAAAGGTGGTCACAGAAGCAATGGGGGTCAGGATCCTTGCCTAGTCAAAGCTTAAATAAGCCATATTGAGACCAGGTGCCAAACAATGGTCATTCTATAATTACTGCACCATTAATCAAAAGCCACTCGCCATTCACGATGTATGGGACCCATCTGCTAGGACTGAGTGTCCAATATGTTAGTTATAAGCTGATGCATACCCTGTGACCGTCTGATGGGTGTGGGTCTCCTCCCTCCATCCCCTGCAGCCTGACCCTAATCCTCCCTACCCCACACCCTGGAGAGGTTACTCACCTTTCCCTCGGTCCGGCGATAGCGTCAACAGAGGGATATCGTCAGTGGCGGTATTTCCAAATAAGAATGGGTGAGGATGCTGATCGCCATAAAATAAAAAAATAGAAACTGGGCAGTATTCGAAATAGGGACATCTAAAAAGGAACTTTCGGATGTCCCTATTTCTGAAAGAAGATATTCTAACCGGGAATTGACAACACCATCTGATGTTATGTAGTCCTTCCCCACATGGTGTCAACCTCAAGGTCTGACCCCTAAAGCTGCCGCCGTAGCTTAAATAAGCCATGAGAAAATTACAACTCCCTGTCATGCCAGAGGGACACTCATTTCCCAGTCTGCCATCATTGCGATTCCCCGGTCACAATGGCTGCTTTTAGAAATATTATTATTATAGAATATTTTTTTTACTTACCTATCAGAGCACCGTGTTTGGTGCTCCGGGGGTCGATTGCTATGCCTCATCGAGGCATAAGTATCAATATCCCTGCCAGTTCATAACTGGCTGGGATAGAACGGCCCTATCGAAATAGGGTCGTTCAAAGTGGGACCCACACCCGTCTGGCATATATCCTCACTTGGACCTATGCCTTAATGTGCAAAATACTGTTGCTTCTTTCCATGTTAATTGGTATAAATCATAAATGTTTCTAAACCAAACAGTATTTTTAACATAAACCTGAAATATTTTAGCCAGCGATAGAGGACGGTGGCAGAAACCCAGCCACTGCATAGGTTGTGAATGCTAAGAAATGGGTCAACGCAATACCCGTCATCCTCTGTACGCTCAGCCACGCTATGTTCAGTGAGTAAAGAGCAAAAGAAGGGAGCCAAGAAGTGTGCAGCAGCAACATAATCTCTGAAAGATCACTACATATCACTGCATCATATTATAGTTACTGATGTGCATTATAAATTATCTGCACCTTAATAAAATGTCCATGATAAACATCTTGGGAAGTAAAAGAATTCTAGTTTTCTCTCAAAACTAATTTTTTACAGAAAATTATTTTGCGTGCTGATGTGGAAGTGAACAGGATCCAGAGTTTTAGCAGACTTCCGGATGGGACGTAGAGGAAAGAAACAGCCATGCTTGTTTTCATCAAGTACATTAATTCCACTACTATGCCGGCCTTAAAAAAAATGGTAAACGGAAAAATATTGTATTAATTTACTAATTTTTAATAAACAAATGTCATTAATTAATTAATATATTTTTTAAATATATTGGTCATTTTTACATTCCATCCCCTGAGATGCAATTCACAGAATTTTTCACTGCTACTGCGCTTATTTAAAAAATACCCATTTTCTCATTTAAATATTGTGGAACTCCTTGTTTCACTAGCGCAGAGCAAACGGATGTGGACACAGACGGATGGGCAGCAGTGCGCCCATATTTTTGAGATCAGCCTCACGGTGTGAGGTACAAGTAGATGGACCATTGATCCAGAAAGCAGGCAGGCATAAAAAAAGAACTTGGGTGTCACAATCTCGAGATAAAAACCCATTTTTTACATGGATCACAGTGAATATACACACACTTGTATTTGAGCAATTTTTGTGAGATATTTCCATATTTAAGTATAAATTAATAAATAGTTACTCAAACCCACATTAGTCCAGATTTACTAAGCTGTGGCTTTTGAAAGAATGGAGAGTTTGCCCATAGTATGATTCTAGATCTTATTTAACAATTGCATTCTAGAGAATGTCAGCTAGAATCTGATTGGTTGCTATGGACAAACGCTCTACACTTTCAAAACCCACAGCTTAGTAAATCTGGACCATTAAGTTTTCACCTTATACGGTTTAGTTTTTTAAAAGATGTAACTGCTTCATTGAAATGTGCTGAAACTACAATAGTTTGGTGGATGAAATCCCAGAAAATATTTCTGATAATGTATTTTTGTTAACAAAATACCGTCACCTCATAATAATTAGTCAGTGAGGTTTATTTTGTTATTGTTTATTTTTTTCTGTATGTTCTCCATATCCTTCCATGCCAATGTAAGTTTTTATTTCTCTATGATTTCTTATAATAACACTGCTTAAATTTTTTAACAAAGTGGGCTGGATAGTAGTTTTGTGCGAGCAAGTTAAAACATCACAATGACAGGATAATTCTCCACAGCCAGACATGAATAAAATGGATTTTGCTAAAAAGAAATTAGTAGTATCAGCATTTCACAGTGAAGGTCATAGCCTTAAAAAAGTAGACTCCATTTTATCAGACTATTTAAATTTTACAGTATCTGAAGCACAAGCAATCACAATATAGGCATCTTTATATGTATTATCGGTAAATAAAATATAAAAATATTATCATTTAAAAGAACAAAGGACCGGATCTAGATTGTGGAATTTAGCTGCAGGCGCCAGATGTTACAGTAAAGAGATCTGGGTGCATGGGACTTGTTTCCGTATGCCTGGAGATCAGTCCATCAGGGAGGAGCATTCCCGCCACTCCATAAGGTGAGCGGGGGAAACAATTACATTTTAAAGTTAAGGCAGGGTTTCAGATTTTCATGCAAATCAGCGGTCATACAGACTGCTGATCTGCACAAAAGACATAGGGCTCCATTTAGAAAATAGCAATGACTTCGTTTTCATGAGATAAAGACTGTTGTTAGGTGAAAACAGTCTTTATCTTTGGAAAACAAAATCATTGCCATTTACAATGCATTAATGGAACCCACGGAGATCATTAGCATCAGCACTCCCGATCACCGCTTTAATAAATTAAATTGCTATATTTACTTAAAGTTGGCGCAGATTTTAGCAGTCAACGCCGATACTATATATAAATGCCACCTCAGAACCTTTTCAACTCTCACAAGATAGCCACTGCGCATGCACCGGAACTTCATCTCTGAATGAGACTGAACGTCTCTAGCGAAAGTCCCGTAGACCATTGTGGGACCTCGCCGAAGGGCTAAGTATTATTTATGTTTCCAGGCTCGCTGAAAAAAATATGATGCTAATAAATCCATGACCAAAAGGATCTTGAATAATAAGTGTCTTCCTGTCATGTTTAGAGGTCACGGGATAAAGAAAGAAGTTTTACTCATCATTGTGACCCAGTGGGAGTTTAAAGGGGTAGACTTGTTCTTCAAGAATTCTGATGTTAGGATGGACATTGCTGCTCTAGCTTCATATGTTGCAATATGCACATTTTTCGGATTTCATGTTTATTAAAGTTTCATGTTTAGAATTGCGTTATTGGATGCTTATATACTGTAAGCAGTGTAAGCAGTCATACTACTACTACTACTATCAATCAATACAAAGGTTGATTTTCATTGGTCTCCTCCAGTGTCAATAACATTACACTTGACTGAAATTCAAAACGCATTTGTTATGATCTGTTCTCTGTACTTAATCACTCACCAACCAATCAGTACTTTCAGGTTAGGACCAAGTCATTATAGATCGGTCTACACTAGTGACAATCATACATACCTCTGAGTTTGATTGGCCAAATTTGTTATGTTAAGCCACCCATATTTCACATAAGGGCTCCTCTACTGGGTTCTAGCCCAGCAATACCCCCTTTCCAATACTCACCTTCCAGTCCTACAGCATCTGATCACTATAGCAGAGCTGCGGGGACAGACTCCCACAGCTCTGCTAAAGTGACTAGACACTGTCCTGTTAGTTTTTTACTTATATGGGAAGGTATAAAATGAGATTTTACACCTTATCATATATGAAAATGAGAACAGATTAAATTCACGCCCCTTTCAAAGGACAAGCCACACACCCTTCATGGACACCCTTCACGCCCCCGGGTGTACCGATTTTTCATAAAAAAATGTTGCTGGATATGCATCCGCTGTACTCTACCTCCTTGACTTTCATACTTGCCTGTACTTAACATTCCTTTCCAGGGCTACTGATAAATGTATTAATAAATGACGCACGGTTAACAAAGGTTAAAAAATAATCTCTCATTAGCTTACATTTGGGATATCAAGAGTCCCAGAATTGACCTCACTGTACGCCATCTGTTTATATATTTTATTGACTGCTTGTGCAATCAATAAAAACATGTTGTAATGGCAAATAAATAAAAGATAATAGAAATATCTGTCAAATAATAAAGGAAAACCGAGTGCCGCATATTGAACCTCACCTCACATCAGTCAACATGTAGATAATGTTATTTCTAAAACATAAGCACAGGGTAGGTGGGGATTGGTTGGTGCTCTTAGGGTGGGGTTAGATCAGGTGACAAAGATTATAAATGGTTTCTTCTGACAGAAATCTCCCTCTCTTTTGAAATTTGTTTTCCTCCCTCCCATATGTGATAGGATAGATATATTATTAAAATATCAAATTCTCATTTCAGATGGGGCATATGTTGGTGGTAGAGGTGGTGGTGTGACCATAGAACATTGGTGCAGAAAGCACATGGGGAGAAATATCTGTTATTAGGGGTGTACCCTTCTACTGAACGCAAGGTCACATGTCCCGTGATGGGGTCCTGGTTTGCCTCCTCCGACAAGATGAGATGTGCACTTTGAAGAGGAGGAGCTGGGAGAACTGGTTGGGTGGTGGGGGCGCCTTCATCATTGACCAAGGTTGTGGCTTTATGATTCCTGAGGTAATACCCCTCCTGCTATGCCACCTGTCTCTACCCTAAATTTTATAGCCAATTTAATTTAGCTCATTCCAATTAATAAACCTATGTCCCCTTTTTAAAGCTATTTCATTTGTCCGTGTCTTTATTTCAGTTTGAATGTTGAGTGATGTGGAGGGGAGGTTTCAATTGTTGATCGTTTATAGGTAATAATGGTTATTACCTATAATGTGTGTGCATTTTTGAAAAAAATACTAAAATGTTGTTACTACATTCTGAGCTCAAATGGGAGAAAAATTGTTGATAAAAGCATGAAATGATGCTGCCAGTTTGTTTTAATGATTTATATCTTAAAATTTGTCAGCACTGTACACAATTTGCTTGGGAAAACTATTTCAAGTTAAATCATATGGAAAAAAGAAAAAGACCAGACAATGAAAGGTAAGTTGTATACTGAAGCAATTCAGCAAGACTGTTATTATGGATTTTATCATGGCTGTGTGAAGCATCCATCTACTAAAAATTCTGCCTTTTCTCGGCCTTCAAGTATAAAATGATTTCTCAGATATGATTTTTCTAAAATGGTCAGTTTCACACTGAAACCACCTGCCAAGTGCAATAACTCCATATGCCTCTCTTGCTACTGAATTTAGCAAATATTCCAACTTAAGGTTAGATAATTAGAGATGAATTCAGTGGGAGAATGCAATGACTGACTCAATAATTTAGATGATTTGTTCAGAATACCTCATGTTAAGGATGCAGTTATCATCTATAATTTGAAGGAAATTGATACCGACACACGCAGTTTAAGGTTAACTTCATTTCAGAGAACCATTAAGATTGTGGCCTCAAATTCAATTGTCTGTGATATACAAAAATAAATGTGAATGTTTTCTCAGAGTCATATTTGAAGAATTATATTAAAAATAAAATTGTCTGTTATTTAAGTACCATTAACAGTTGTATAGTGTATGACATTACACTCTGTCCATGACTGAGAATGGTAAATTTAGTATAAACTTTGGACAGGGACTTTACTTATTGAGGGTGGAGGTTAAAAGGAGGTTTACTTGTGAAGTAGGAAGAGGGGGTTAATTTAGTCTGTGAATTCAGATAAGTTTATGTTACTTATGTTTGAACTTTGCTTAGGGATGGTTAACTTAGTTTGAACTGGAGGTTAGGGCTTAATTTATTGTAATTAGGAGAAGGGTATTTTAGTGTGTATGGGCCTGATCCAGACCTACGGCCGCAAGCGATCGTACGCCGATCGTGAGCGTAAAAACGGGCAAAAAAAACGCACTGCGCATGTGCAGTATGACAACTTCCGGTCGTACGAAGGACATGAGCGTACAGCGAGCGTATTTTCAGCGTATTTTTCGCCCAAGGGGCGTGCTTTTTGTACGACGATAGTCTGGACGCTCGAATTACTACACAGAGGCGGGGATAGCCATTTAAATTGTACAGTATGGGCGTGCTAAGCCCAGTATGACCAGCGTATCGGTACGAAAATTCGCACGTACGCTGGAAAAACTTAGGGTAGGGTTTAGCCGCCGTTAGTAGGTACAATCAATGGGAGTGTCATGGGCGTGAAAGTTTATACGCCTGGGCGATCATACGCTACGCTCGCGGGCGATCGCGGGCGTAGGTCTGGATCAGGCCCTATGTTAGGAGTCGCTATGCTGCTGAGCTGCCTATCAGCCAGGATACTCTTTCTCATTGGTGGCCAGCGGTTACCTGTTCTGGCTTCTAGGTAACCAAACTACTTCTTGCACTCAAACTGCCAGGCACCAGTTACCAAATTTACTAAGCTGCGGGAATTGAAAAGTGGAGATGTTGCCCATAGCAACCAATCAGATTCTAGCTGACATTTCCTAGTATGTAAAAAAAAATTGAGAGCTAGAATCTGATTAGTTGTTATGGACAACATGTCCACTTTTCCCGCAGCTTAGTTAATCTGTCAATTAGTGTCTTGTAAGAATTATCTGCCCCATATTCTGCATCTAGGACCATACACACTCCTTCTAGTCTACACCCTTACTATGCCCCTATATCTGCACAGCTCCCATGGCCTGAACCTAAGTTAATGAATTCCATTTTCTGGCAGAGGAGTTTACTCCCCTCTCACGAGCAGACTTACTGACCTCTGTGCACATGAAAAAAGCCTGGAGGTTAGGATTAGGTCCCCAGTACCTCCTATCTGTCTCTTGGATTTCTGAACTATTGGATGGGTTGGTGTCTGTTTCCATTCTATTTTGGTACTATTGCTTCTTGAGCTGCGCTTTTATATGATGTTAGTGCCAGTCTCATCCTGCTGATGGGTGTTTGTGTTATATGTGTGTATCTAATTTATTTTTGCTATCAGCAATTAACATTTGTACCTACTCCCAATATTTGGTACTTCCCTCAATACCATTCTTGCTACACAGGGAGCTGCATTGTGCCTGCAGCCAAACCTGTACTTACCATTAAAATGTCCAGTGTACATCAGGCCAAAGTTGGATTCTGTACCATGGCATCTGGATACCCTGAGTGTATCATAACATTATAAGCAGTCACAATGATCCTGGACCTGTGGAGCCTGTTAATTGGAGTCCAACACCAGTAGCAAATTATATTTTAATTATATTTTATTTTAGCATGTAAGAATAAGTATCTAATATCTCCAGGGAAACCCCCCAATCTTGGGCATTTGGATTACCACTAGGTGACCTAGGATTGATCACAGTGAATGTCTTTTTCAATGCCTTTCAATCCATGACAACTCAGATCATTTAATGTGTCCGCATTTCTCTTGCACACTTTGTGAAGTTAAATGGGGACTCTCTTT
>WWET01004633.1:0-20287 GCA_011038615.1 Limnodynastes dumerilii | reverse complement strand
GCAACTGTAATACTGTTTGCAACAGATGAAATATGACTCCCCTGCAATTAACATGGTTTAGCCCAGGAGTAACTAATTTCAAGCACTTACTTAAGTCTGGATCCAGCCCGATGTTTGTAAGGAAGAAAAGGATATGAACATTTTTAAAACTATGCATGATGTTCATAGACTGTTTGCAAAAGGGCAATTCATGTAAACTAAACTAAACATGTTTACACAATAGTTTAGATCATTTCTACTGACCTTTATTAAAAAAAAGATGGTGTACACAATGAAATGATTGGAATACACCCTGTTAAATAGATAATGTAGACATGAAATTAAATTAAACATCCTAAATCAACACCCTCTGCCTGAGGCAAATTCCTAACTTCCTAATTCACCCTACACTCTTAGATAGAAGGTTGTACAGGGGAAATTCCACAAGGTGTATATTTGTGTTTTAGTATCAGGATGTGTTATCTCAGCCTTTCCTTGTTATACTCCTTTCACATCACCAAATGTGAAAAACCCGGGTTTTTCCAGGAGAAGAAATACCGGGTTAAAAAAAAAGACACCTTTTAAGTGCGCTAAAACCTGGGAAATTACCGGGTCAGAGCCTTTCACATCTCCCGAGTTTTAGTGGCTTTAACGCGGCAGGGCATGCTGATGCTTGTAGTGCTAGAATCATCAGCATGCCCAAGGATGGTAGGGCATTCTAGCGCTTGGAGAACCACAAGTGCCAGCATGCCCTGTCATCCGTTACAACAAAACAAAATTAATACCCCTAGCTACTAAATAAAATATAGGGCCGGCCCCTGCCATTCAAAAAAAGACTTAACATTTAATGCCCCCCTATAAATAAACAATGATTATTTAATACCCCAAATAATAATAAAAAATTACCGCTAATTATAAAATACAAAATATAAATAATTGAATAAAAAAATTGTATAAAAATGATAAATAAAAAGAATTACTTACCATCTTAAATTGGATCTTGAATTGGATCCCAAGTACTTCTTTCACATCACCCCCAAATACCCGGGATTTTGCCAAGACCCGGGTTTTTTGTGAAAATCCCAGGTATTTGGTGGTGATGTGAAAGGGGTATTAGTAAGGGATGTTAATTATTTTTCTTTTCTTGGCCCAGTCAGAAGGGCCATCTGTAAATTTCAACTTATTACTAAAATCCACAAGGATTTTTCCATAGCAAGTTTTACATAAAAATTGCTGTGCAATGGCCTTTCAGCCTATTTTCCTTCTCACATGAACGTTTCAATCTACAAGCTGGCTAGTTACTATTGTGGACAGGATATAAGGCTGGATGTTCTTGATCTATTGATAAATCCATAAGTATACAAATCAAATTTATAGTGTAAATTTTTTTTTTACATGCACTGATGATGGTAGCTAAAGTACACCAGAAAATAAAATTGTGGAGGCCTGGCAAGGCCAAAATGATGGGCGTGCCAGGTTTTCCCAATTACTTTTATCACATACTGTAAATTTTACTTGTAATTTAGTATTTGACAAACAGTAATATACAGATATTGCTGTACTACAAAGAACAAAAGCTCCATGCACAGAGGACAAAGCTTTAAATAAAAAAGCGGAGGCCTGGCAAGGCAAGACTTAATGATGGTATCTGTTGTCACACACTAAAATGTGCACTAATAAATCAGTTTTTACAGACAGTAGACTGAAATATTGCTGCACCAGTGGAAAGTAAAAAAATTCATTACACAAAGGACAATGCTTAGGGTGCTCTGGAAAAAAAAATTGTAGTGACAAATAATGAACCATGGGTTTGGGTTGTGACCTTGTTACTGGTTAATAGAATGTGATTCAGAAAGATTGCTGAAAAACTGTTATATGCACAGATAATAAATAAATTATATATATATCTATATCAGGAGAGCAACTAGGGTCAGTTTATTCAATGTAACTAGCACTGTACGCTTCTCACAACTCCTACTCAACATAATCTGCGATTATTAGTTTGCGATCCAAAGGCATCCACTCAGCTCAGAACATTACAAAACCTGAAAAATATGATGGGGATCCAAAACAGAAGGTTTTTTTTGTTTTTTTTTAAACTGATGCCCTATTCAATTGTACTACAGCCTGGGAATTCCCCCTTCTGAAAAAGCCAAGGTAGCCTATATATTATATCTCTTTTTTCTTCCAAGCAGTGGCCTTTCCATCCCCCCTATGGGCCAGTCTCCTTTTTGCAGTCAAAGGGGTTTTCCATATGGGGTTGGTAAGCTGTATAGTTTTGCAAACTGACATCCAAGACCAAGTGTAACAATGAAGTCCTGGTAGCTTCTTTCTGGAAGGGTCTCTTTGTATGAACCAGAAAGAGCAGTTATGAAGACCAACCGTCTGTGCCATTTCTTCACCAGCGGAAAGGGAACCTATGCATCTGGGTAATTCCTACTTGTCTCCAGAGGAATGTAGGAGACGCCATAGGAATAACCTCTGTCTCTTCTGGAAAGATAAGGGGAAGGGAAATGTAATTATTTCCATGTGATTCCCCATCTACTATATTTTGTATCTCCCACATGTCTTCACATCTGCAATGAGATCTACAGCGTTCATGAACTTTGGGGGAGCTGGTAGTTTCACCTCCTTATTTCTCATGGAGAAGTTAGGTCGTCCCACTGAACAACTGGCCAAGTCCACAAATATTGATTTAGAGTTGTTTTTCCATAAACAAAGCCTTCAGGAGAAAACTCTACCCTCTGCAATATTTTCCAATCGGTAATTTACAAGCTTCAGAAAATGTTTACAAACATTTACTTCTTTGTCTGTGATGTCTTCTGTAAAAAGGCTGTTTAAAAATGTCCTCCTCTGTGACTGTGGGACTGCTCAGTTGATCTCATGCCCAGTAAGATGCCTCAGGGTTATGTATACCCTTTTTCTTTACTTGATGCTCAGACTACATCCAAATATATAAAGGAAAATCAGGAAAGGGGGTTTATCCATCCATCTTCTTCTCCTGTAGATCCAGATGCAGTTCCTACTATTTTGAATGGTGTGCGACCTGTAGGGTAAAAGTAGATCCAATGCATTCTCGGTTCTGAGAACTACCGGAAATTCATTCAGGATTATTTACCCATTGCAGCTCCTAATACTGATTTGACTCACAAAAATGCAAATACTAAAGTCTCGCACAGTGAGGTCATCCAATCTTTCCAATGCCTCAAACAGGTGGGCAGTCACACCATCCCTCATGGGATCCTGATCATTAATTGTAGTTTTCTGTTACTGTGTAGCGCAATGATGTTAACAATAGGGAATAATTATTGAATGAATTCTTCACAATGGTTGTTTAATAATGCACAGATTTTGCAACGCGAAAACTGAAATCCCTGTAACATTGATTTTACCCCTATGAGTCTGTAGCATGACATTCACATATGTAACAAATATGTAGTTTCCACATTTAGAAAGACATGGTTTTGTAGTTGAGTGTGTAGACAGCTTGAATGTGTGTTTATGTCACTTTTGAATATACTGGCATCCAGAAACTATATATTAACAGCACAAATACTGTGGTCATGGGGAATAATCAATTGCATCTTGTAGTGTGCAAAACTGTGAAGACACAAAGATAAACGTAACCTCCAACTTAATGTTTGCCGTAGGCTGTCGTTCCTATCAGTGTGCTTTATATAAGCTACTGCAATAAATGACATCTATAAACCTAATATAACTTCTTGCTGTTAATTTGCATGACCTTTTATATCATTATTTCTAAATGCATGTGACAGGCATTATTACATACATTTTATAAGATACAGGACGAACAATACATTTGTATAGTAAAACTTTGTACAGTGAATTCAAGAGATGGACTTAACTATATCCAGCAAAGCCTCAAAAACATTGACAACTTGTTTAAAGATCCACTGGAAACCTTTAAATACCATGATGACAGATGGATGCTTTAATTTATAAAACAAAATCAATGTTTCTACCTATGACCCATGGTTCCTATAGTAATTTAAAACAGAATAAATCAGTAAAGAAAAATACTTTATTTGTGCTTTTAAAATTTCATTCTTATTTTTTTCTGTTATTTATTACTTTCTTTCTTCACAGCTGCTAAATTTGGATCTTTTGGCCCATTTGACTTAGCACTATTGTGAACAAGGCTATCGAATACATAAACAGTGACTGTTTCTTACATTACAATGGTGTACTGTGTCTTTTTGTACAAGGAAAGAATACCCTCTTTATGACTGAGCTGACTGAAATGGGAGATGGAGTTAAGACTTCAGTTGTACAGACATTAAAACTATAATTTTCATATGCAATTCCGCAATTGCTGTTCTGTGTTCTCTTGCCCTAAGGGTGATGTCAGAGGTTTTAATGAGGGTTTGTTCTGACTGCTTAATAGGTGTTTGTCATAGAAAACAACTAGCAGCTCAGATGTGGCTCTTTTACAGCTGTGCACTTTAATGTACTGTTGAATAATAAGTCACTTCATATGTTCTATACATTAAGAAACACAGTTGTTCATACATGTGATACATATTGGATTTTTCAAGCTATTGCAATGATTATATTATGTCTAATACCTTAGTGATGGTAATATAGCATTAAAACCATCTTAAGCTGGTCATACACGAAAGGGATTATCGGGCCAATCCTACAATTATTGTGGATCGGGACAAAAATCTCTCTAGTTAGTGGCCAGGATCAATTTTTAAAACATCTAGTAAATATATATATTTATATATATACTGGCTGCTGCTTCAGATTTGCTGCACTGACACTTTTAAAGTATACAAAGATGTCAGTGCAGCAATACATAGATCTAGTGAAGAGTTTAGCAATGACAGAGGTGGGCCGAAGCTGCACTGATGTACATCAGGGGCCCCTGACGAAGGGACTTGTGCCTACGTCTTCTCACAGCTGCTATGCTGTCTGATCCTCCAGAAGCCCTGCCTCCCACACGTGTTTCCAGGATGCTGGTCCGTGAGTGATGCTGTTGCTATAAGGATCACACTGAATGTTTTATGTGCTTTTTAACAAGATTACTATTAATATGGATCTGTCTTATCCTGGTACCTAATTTGCTAATCAAGTGATACTGCACTACGAGGTGTTCCCTTGTTTTCTTCTCCTTTACACACATATATATATATATATATATGCTGGCCGCTGCTGCAGATCTATAGTGTACATCAGCGTAGCTTCGGCCCACCCCTGTCTCTGCTACTCCCTTCACCAGATCTATGTTTTGCTGCACTGACATCTGACGCTGACATCTTTGAAGTATACTTTAAAGTATAAACTCTAAAGTTTAACTGTCAGTGCAGCGGCCAGTATATATATATATATTTTAGCTGGCTCTGTCCTGCCCCCCCTCTTCTGTAGGATTATCAGCAGGGGCATGGTGCCAATAACAGGACCTTCCCCCTGGCGGGAAATCGTCCTGTTTTTGGGCCACCCTCAGCTGGGATCGATAATCGTCCCAGTGTATGTCCAGCTTTAGAGAACATTGTTCAAGTTCAGATTTTATTACTGACTTTTGTTTTTGTTTTTTTGTTTTTCCACACTTGTAGTTACATAGTGGTCACTTTGGTCCTTGGCTGCACCTCTCCATTTATATATACACTTGCACACATTTCATATATTCAAATATAACTTCATTCAAATATAACTTCACATTAAGCAGAAATGTCCTATTTCTTTGTGTATTTGTTTGTTTGTTTGTTTGTTTTGGAGGGTGCTTATTTTATAAACATCATAAATGGATTCTTTCTTTATTAAAGCTGGCATTTTCTGCAGAGTATTAGACAGTCACCACAACAAAGTGTTCAGGAAGAGGGGATGCATAAGTGATAATGAATCACACATATTGTATAGTCTATTCCCTTATCATTAATTTAATGTTTAGTCCCATGATATATGCACTTTGTGCAGTGTTGCAGACTAGTCATAACATCCTAAAGTGTTTCTGTTTTCCTTTCAGCCAGTAGGTTGAAAAATATAAATAGATCCACCACTTAGATACCGAGCAATGTATTTCCAGGACATGCATTGTAGAGCTCTTCCTTGGCTGTCCATCAGTATTATAGAGTTACTAGTTGTGCTGCCCAGCCATTGAACACAATGTTTTGAAGTGCAGGGAACTTTCTTATACATATTTTATAGTAATACTTATATTACTTACTTTCCTTCTTGTAATCCAATATTTTCCATATAGGAACATATTTTTATGTATGTGCTGACACATAGGGTCCGATTCAATTAGCTTCACACAAGCGTTACTTGCGGTGCAAAGCTAATTCCGCATATTTTTTTGGGGTGATATTTATGTGTGCCCCATAGTGGTGCGCATAAAAAGCGCCCATTTTTACCTATCGTATATGACGGAAAAAAGCACAGCACAAAATTTTTCCTGTCATCGCTCTCAATTGAATCGTGCCCAAAGTGTTATATAATGTTTGTTTGGAGCGCCGGAACTCTCTTTTGTTCCTTGTAGTTACACAGTGGCCACTTTGATCCTTGGCTGCACCTCTCCGTTTATATATATACTTGGACATATTTCATATATTGAATTAAAAGTGCAGCCTGTGTTTTCTTGTTACTGTTATTAGTTTTACTTTGGTAGCCTGACCCCTCTCCAATATGGCCGCTCCACACTGTTCAAATGGCAGAAGTGTCTTAATACAGACCTCCTGAGTACACATTTAGCAAATGGGTAGAGACTCACCTACAGGAGGTGCCTTAATGCTGGGCATGTAAGCTTAACACAGTATAGCTATATTGTGAACTAAACCTCCTTTTTATTTATGTGTTGACACATAGTGTTATATAATGTTTGTTTGAAGCGCAGGACCTCGCTTTTATTCCTTGTAGTTACACAGTGGTCACTTTGGTCCTTGGCTGCACCTCTCCATTTATATATACACCTCGGTTTCTGCCTTATGTGTTTTAAAACCCTAGGAAATTTGCTGTAGGTTGCTGTTGTGTGTTTCACACAGGCTGCAAATACATTTAGGGCCTGATTCAGACTTAAGAAGGAGCTTCAAATTAAGAGAGAAAAGTTACACCTGGGCTAAACCATGTTAATTTCAGGGGGAGTCAAGTTAATTGTATTTTTTGGATGCACTGAATTATCTTTGAAGTACTTACTGCACACAGATAGTGACCAGCTTTACTGTCACACTGTTATTTAGACTTGGGATAGGAAACATCACCTCTCAACTCTAATACTGTTTGCAATAGATGAAATATGACTCCCCTGCAATCAACATGGTTTAGTTTAGGAGTAACTTTTCTCTCTTAATTTCAAGCTTCGTTTTAAGTCTGAATCAGGCCCATAGTCTTTGTTAAAAAAAATAAAAAAAATAAAAAAAGGGTTCCTAAGGTTAAGGATAGGAGAGAATTTGTGGGTTCCATCCACCAGGCCCATCTTGGGTCATCAGGGCTCTAGATTAGGCTGCCTAGGAGGTGGCTTCTATGAGACATGGGTAAGTGGCTGTGAGACTGTTAAGTCAGTCTCTTACTACCTGGGAGCAGGACAGAGGCTGAACAGAGGCCTAAAGGAAATTGCTGATTTGTCAGAAAGTGCTATGCTTTCTGTGAGTGGGACTTTCAATCCCTCCACTTAGAAAGGGATTATCTTTAGTTAGAGCCAGACAGACTAGGATTTATTTTTTTATTTTGTTTATATTTTTACTGACAAAATAAAACTAGTGGCAGCTCTTTGTACCAGGCACTTGACTGGTGTGCTGTTGTTTGACTGTTAAATGGAAAAGTGCTGCTGGTTACCCCTGCAACTTAAACGTGATTTTGCAACAGTATATAAAAGTACAAAGTGTGCAAGGAACTTAGTTGTTATGACCTGACCTCACCTGAGGCTGCATGACTTACATGTGACAAAGGATTAACCTAAAACAATGACCTGGTCTGTTCTAGAATTACGAATTCCTCCTATTTACCTCACATATGACTTTTTACCAATATCTCCACCACGGGTGTAGGTCTACGTAGCGAATGGCCCAGTTTCGAAAGGTCCGTTTGCTCCCAGTCAGTTCTGAACTGGCTGGGAAATCGATTGCTCATGCTTCGAAGAGGCATAGCAATCGATCCCCGGAACACGGTGCTCGGAAAGGTAAGGCTTCCCTACTCCCTGTGTTCTATACAGTTTGTTAAGCATAATGCTGGTGCAGAACTTCCCTCAGGATGAGTTGAAACATTACCTTGAGAAGCTGCTGCTGGCAACTAATTGCAATAAAATAGGCCAAGAAATGCAGCTGCCAAGAACACAGACACAGAAGCAGGGTAAACAAGGACCGTACTTCAACTGCTGAAGAGCAGTTCAACAGTTTCATCTAAAACAATCCAAGAAATGTGCCAGAAGGACTTGCTTAAAGTTGTAGGAGTATTTAAAACATATTTTTAAGTTAAAAAAGAAAAACCTGTAAATGAAAGCATACTCCAGCAATTATCCTGTTTCAAAGTATCAGGGATCTCAGACCTTATTCAAATAAAGCTGCGCTTCCGTGTGTTTTTCATATGACAGCACAGCAGAATTGCTGTGCGCATGTGCAGAACAGGAGCGAGCACTGAAAGATGGGTACAATGGGCCTGATCCAGAGCTACTAAATTGTCAGATTTCGAGCGAGCGTACGACCGTTTTTTGCGTATTTTCGTACGAAAATACGCACTGCGCATGCTCAGTATGACAACTTCCGGTCGGCTGGACGACATGAGCGTATAGCGGTTGTATAGTGTGTGAATTTTTCGCTCGAGGGCCGTGCGTTCAGTACGATGGTCGCCTGGGCGCTCGTTTTACTACAGGGAGGCGGGGATAGCCATTTAAATTGTACAGTATGGGCTTGCTAAGCCCGTACGCTCAGCGTATTATGTGCGAAAATTCGTACGGCCGACGGTTGTAGCGAGTGTAGGGTATAGCCGCCGTAAGCAGGTACTTTTCAATGGGAGTGTCATGGGCGTGTATGTTTATACGCACGGGCGAACGAACGCATTCGACCATCGGACGGCACCGTCGTAGCTCTGGATCAGGCCCAATGCACCCATCCCCCTCTGTCCATATCTGTGTGCCCTGTGCTAGCGCAATCGGAAATGGAACAATATTTAAATTACAAAGGGGAAGTTTAGTGTTGCTGTACACGCAAGCAGAAGCCTAGAGCCCCCGCGCTTCCACCTAAATTTTACACCAGCTCAGAGCAGGTGTAAGTGTAAAACAGAATGTTTGTTTCTTTAATAAATGTCCCCATTTTTATTATAAAATCATCCCCACACTTTTATTTAAACGAGAACAATTAAACTCAACCATTATTTATTTTTTTAAACTATTATTACGCGATCATGATTTCATCTATTTATTTATGTATTTATTTTAAAGCCTGATGCTTCGTATTTATGCATCCGCTACCTAAGAACTCAGCACCAAATGACTACATGTGACAAAGTGAAAACTTTTTAGATTTCTGGTATGTAACTCTATATTCAGACCATGCTAAAATAATGATATTTTACTGGTATAGAGTATAAAGAATAATCAGCACAAAAAACAATGTTAATGCAAAACAATAGCAATAAAAGACAATCACAAAAATATTACTAAGTATGCAACATTAAGAAAAAATAGAGAAAAGATAGCAATAATAATACAGGATGAACTGGAATGGTGTATGTGGCAACTTGAATTTGTGGATGCTTTGGACAGAAAACCCAAAGGATCTCAGTGTATTTATAAAATATTTATATTTTTTGCTCCTGATCATATTGAGACAATCCAGACAGATTGTTACAGATTGTTCCGATATTAACTCTGACTTTGACAGTACCTACTTTCTATTAGTGAAATAGTTGTGTTCTAGATAATTGTAATTGACAATAGTTTTTAGCTAGAAGTAAACAATCAGTACCTTGAAATACCCAGAGAGGTTACATTAAATCAACAGGAAAACAGACTTATTTACATAATGGATTTAAATCAAGGTTCATTGGCAAAGCTGGAACTTAAGTTGCAGTTGCTCTACTGAATCTCACTAAATAAAAAACAATCCTAACTCTATTAGTATGTTACCATAAAGATGATTTGAAAATCTTAGATCTAATAAAGTTGTGGAGAAAATGCATAATATAAATTCATAAATGTCTGACATTACTTGAGATAAGAGAAGAGACTGCACTAAATAGTAACTACTATAGCTAATTCCCATTTTAAATATACCTCCTGCAGTACTAAATGGTTTGCTAAGCAGCAGGATGGAAATTAATGGTTTCTGTAGGACCTGTTCATGTCTTGAATTTGGAATATTAGATGCATATTAAAAGTAATGTGGTGCTAAGATACAGAGAGTCCTTTATTATCAGTGGATAAATAAAAAGAGTAGGATATACAAGTATGACATAAAACCATTGTTTGAGCCAAGATAAGATGTTCCATATGGGTCGAAATGTATTTGAAATTTTATGGTTATGAAGTGTGATAAACTTAAACAAATTAATGTGTTGGTCATTAAATTGGCCACAGATATCAAGCAAAGCAACCCCTGACTAAATTTGACAAATCCATGTATGTGTAACAAACCGAGAAGAATCTGCTTTTCTGCTTACAAATGGGCCTGTTTGTGTTGCTGAAAGATGGTTTTGCATACAGGTTGACTGCATTTTGCAACATGTCTGATAATGATAGTCACTGGCTGTCAGATCTCAACTGTATTATTTTGCATCTAGTCCAGAATCAGTCCTGATCATGCAAAGATGTTATGTCTTGTTAAAAAATTGAATGTGTTTCCACGCTTTATTTTCACACTGATGTGTTCCACTCCCAACAATTTAAAGCACATCAAGGTGCAAATCTGCATACCCTAGATTGAATCTTAACTTTAAGACATGAACAGTTAAGAAGGCTTTAAGAGATTAGTAACCAAAATATAGCAACATGACTGTAATTTTATATAAACTATAAAAAAATTGAAAACTATAGAGCATTGGTCCAGATCCAGATGTAATAGTTAATTTAATTCATAGCCTCAGCAATGGAGGCTACTGTATAAAATTAGCTATTCCAAGGAGAAAAGGGCACTACCCCTGCTCTCATTTGTGCGAATGTTAGGTCCCTATTGTAAGTATTCTGTACGGAACTCCGTCTATGCGGAATACTGGTTTGTACATAAGGGCTAAACCTAGCCCTTACTGCATGATATGCATGCTTAATCACACCCACCATGCGTATCTCATATGGTGGGTGGTCCGGCCCCCATTGCAGTACATAAATTCCACACGGGAAGCAGTCGCTTGATGCAGAATTTTGATGTGGAACAATTGGGGCAGCACAAGCGCAGTACCAACTGACAGCTTACTTAGGCACTGAGCATGCTTAGGTCAGATATTTCTATTAAAGCTAGGTTAGGCCCTTTGAGTTTAACAAGTATTAGTTACTTCATAACCATTCAGGCCTCATTCCGTAGTGTTTTTAGCAGTATGGATGGATGCAGAAAAGTTATGGTAGGGTTCTGGACATGTATGTGTCCAGAACTCTGCACAAGAGAGGGGAGTGATGGAGGACTATACTCTCTTATTCTATGTGGACTGCAGAACTCTGTGCCTATGGGAAATGCACAGAAGATCTTGATCAGGCCCTTAGTGATGATAATATGTGGTCAAAACCATGAGTGCTGAGAAACCTTTCTTAAAATAATGTAAATAACTAGAGATGAGCGGGTTCGGTTCTCTGAGATCGGTACCCACCCGAACTTTGGGATCTGATGCGGGATCCGAGCATGGCTGGGATCTCCCCTCACGCCTCGATGACATCATCGTGGCAAACCTCACAACCCCTCCCCCCACCTGTTGTCGGATCTCGTGGGTTTTGACATTGCTCACAGAGAGCAATGCCATGGCGGAGGAAGGAACGCGGAGGAAGGAGCGAGAGAACATCAAAGGTAAGCAAGGGTATTTGATGGGAATACTGGGGAGAGGCTGGAGACATTATGGGAATACTGGGGAGAGGCTGGAGACATTATGGAAATACTGGGGGGCTGGAGACATATGATGGGGGATACTAAGGGGCTGGAGACGTTATTGGAATACTAAGGAGCTAGAGACATTATGGGAATACTGGGGAGAGGCTGGAGGGACATTATGGGAATACTGGTGGGCTGGAGACATACGATAGGGGATTCTGGAGGTGTGGAGACATGATGGGTGATACTGGGGGGCTGGAGATATATGATGGGGGATACTAAGGGGCTGGAGACATTATGGTAATACTAAGGAGCTGGAGACATTATGGGAATATTGGGGAGAGGCTGGAGGGACATTATGGGAATACTGGGGGGGGCTGGAAACATATGATGGGGTTACTAGTGGTCTAGAGACATATGATGGGGGATTTTAGGGGCCTGGAGACATGGTAGGTGATACTGGGGAGCTGCAAACATATGATGGGGGGATCCTAAGGGGCTGGAGACATGTGATGGGGTTACTGGTGATCTGGAGACATATGATGGGTGATTCTGGGGGTCTGGAGACATGATAGGTGATACCGGGGGACTGGAGACAGGTGATACCGGGGGACTGGAGACATATGATGGGGGATACTAAGGGGCTGGAGACATTTTATTGGGTTACTGGGGGGCTGGAGACATATGATGGAGTTACTGGGGATTTGGCTGTGGTGCTGTGTGACAAGGGGCTGCCACATGAGGCTGTGTACTGTATATTGGCTGTGTACTGTATAGGGGCTGTATACTGTATAGGTGCACTGCTATACTGTGGTTGTGCTCTGCCCAACCTCAGTGTGTGACTGACTTTTTTGTGGACAGATTTGTGTGGCAATCACAAAGTATGGGATAACCCTTTCTTCCCCATGGGTGTGTTCACCATTTTTTAAACTGGACGTTTTTTATACCACATTTGCAAAGGGCTGAGATCAATCTAAACTTCCTGCCCCGCCAAAAACAGGTAATCACCCTAACCCTCCTCTACTACCATAACCCTCCCTTCCCCACAGCCTGACCCTAACCTAACCTCTATGCGATCCTTCTCCTCCCCGCATCCTAACCCAAAGACTCCCCTTCTCAGATCCAACCCCTCCCCGCAGCTTACCCTAAGTGTCCCCTCCTAGGCTCCATCCCCTCCCCGCAGCCTAACCCTGAGGCTCTCCTTCTAAGTTGTATTTCCCCCCCCCTGCAACCTGTGTTGTGTATTTATTTAAAACCATTTGCAATGGTTTCCAAAATAAAATATAAAACAGATAAATCAAAATAAAGGTGATGAAAATGGTAGTCATCCTTCTGATGAGTTAACTTTAACTTACCAATATGATATAACTATACCACAAAAATGTTTTAACTATAAGCTAAAAGAAGTTAAAACTATGAGTTATAAATCAGGCTTCCAGAAGCAGACTTACTTTTCATTGGAAACAGCAGAAGATCAAAATTACACATGTGGAGGAGAATCATTAGCTTTAACAAGCAAACTCCACATTAATACATTAGAATCTATATAACCTGATAACTTAGAACAGCAGTTCCTAGGTGGCCTCAATTTAGGGAATTCTCTGAACACACTAATAAACAGTTGGAGGTTTATGTAATTTTATTATCTCGTTTTGAGTAACTACCTAGACTTCTTCTATAAACTAGTTTTAAAATAATATACTGTTTTTCTCATTCATTATTCTTTATAGGCTATAATTTAAAATGTTAATGTTTAATATTTTTATTTAACCGTAAAAAAAGAAAATAAATATAGTATATAACAATGTAAAGTTATTAAGCTCATTTGAAATTGTTAATTTAAAAAGATATTCTGTGAGAGGTTCCCATACTTCAATTATGCAAAATTATCTCACTAAGGGCTAGATTTACTAAGGGGCGATTCGGGTGGCGATTGTTATCTTTAATGCATGATAGACAGCGCATTTTCCCAGAGAATGCGATTTTGTTGTCTTAATCGCAGTGCTTTAGGGCCTGATCCAGACCTACGCCCGCCGTCGGGCGTCCGTAGCAGCGCCGTAGGGACGCTGGAGGGGACGTCCCCCAGCGTCCCTACGTTCAGATTAGTGTAGGTGGGCGGGGGGAGCTAGTTAAATGAGGGTGGGAGGACGGGCTAAGCGGCCATACGCTTTTGTGCGAGCGTATGGCCCCTTCCTTACGCCGGCTGAAGTTAGAGTAGCCTTCAGCCGGCATAAGGAAGGGGCCATACGCCCGCACAGGGGGAGTGTCGGGGTAAGTGAACCTGGATACGCTGTGCTTTAGTAAGCAAGCGCATCGGCGTAGGTCTGGATCAGGCCCTTAGTATTTAATCATCAGGCATTCTATATTTTTAATGGAACTAATGTGGATTTCTGCTTTGGCCTTGTAATCTCACAATTCCTTTGAAAATCGCGGTGTTTAACACAATATTATTTATCACAATATTTCACTGGACAAACACTTTATAATGGAGTACATTTTCACTTTCATTTAGGGAGTGAACGTGGGAGTTACATTGAGTCTTTTTGTGTTTTTGGTTTTTGAGCATTTTCAGTCATTGGATTTTTTTTCTAAATATTTGTTGACATCATTGGCCATTATTCATACCTAAGAGTGCGTTAGGTGTGGACAGATCCGCAAATAACTCACCCATCCTACCGCTAACCCGCCCCTTATTTTTAGTTAGCTTATGGTACTTACGAGTGCTAACTTATCTTACTGTGCATAGTTTCCTTCTTAAGAAACTACGCATGTATATTGCCTCTCCCCACCATCCCCCCACCCTCTCCAGCTAATCTAAATTCCTTCCCTTTCCCACTTCTACCTAAACACTCCCTGAGGCAGCATTAGGCAACCTCTTTCTAAGTAAACTACTCTGTGCGGTCTTTAAAGACCACACAGAGACAATCAACATACCTATCTGGTACATAGATTGCGTAAATGGCCTACTACGCATGCCTAGTATTTTATTTCATAAATATACGCACCTAAGTAGCAGAAGCTTCTTAGGTGTGAATACAGTCCATTCTTTGTAAGTATATTATTTCAAATTCTTCTTTCATTTTTAAATAAATTTCAATTAATCTGTCAATTTTTAAACAATATCAATGCTGTGTATTTTCTTGTGTTTTCTGCATGCATGCGTTTCTTTGTGTGTGGCAGTGAAAGTTTGCAGAATGTATTTGCTCTCAGTCATTTCAGAATTTAAATTTATAGCAGGAGAGCGGGGATTCGGAGCCTTGTACACCCAAAAAAACAAAGAGCGACCGCAACATCAGATTTAATAATGATGAGAATTGTGTACTGATGGAGGCCATTATTCCCATTTATAAGGAAATTTTGGGTGTGCAGGTGGCAAAAACTCTTTTGCCTGCAAAATAAAATTATGGGCCAAAGTGGTGGAAGCTGTCAATGAAGTGCGGCCCTACAAACGGAATGAGGCAAACTGTCGCAAGCGTTTTTTCAGATAGAAAATAAGATTTAAAGACAAGCTGGGGGTTGAAAGGAAGGCTGCTGCCCGTACTGGTGGTGGGTCACCACTAAAAATAACCTATTCCCCCCAGGAGGAGCAGCTCCGCAATCTTATATCAGATGTGATATTTTTACTTCTAACAAAGTTTAGAAAGGGCTCAATGTTTTATTAAGTCTTTTTAAAAGAAAAAAAATAACAAATCACAGTCAGACATGAATAAGTAATGCTTTAAATTTTTTTTAGATTTCATCTTATTTGTCTAATGTTCAGGTCCTTCACAACCACAGACGCCTCCTCTGCCTAGCACACCCCCCATGTTTAGTTCATCATCGGATGTGAATGTCCTGGTGAGTTTTTCTTGTTACTTTTTTTGGTCCTCATTAATTTCCGTTTTCTGTAAATGTTTAAAACAACAAATATTTACTTTAAGTATTGCCCTGATACGGTTTTTGCAATTACAAAAATAACTACATCAACACAAAAAGACTGCACTAGCTTATAAGTCAAGTAGTACAACATGTGGCTCTCAAAAACTTCATATGCCTTTCAATGTCCTAGACTAAGGTGACCAGACAACAAACAAAAGCCACAATTATGTTGCACTCAACTACAGAGTATAAAGCAGACATGGCCAATCCGATAAAGCATGCTCGGCGTCGTAGTTTTATAACAAATGTTGGACCATAGGTTGGATAGGCCTGGTTTAAAGAATTAAGTATAATAATTATATGTGCTCCATTATAATTTATTGACAAATAGTTAAAACCAATCACATGATCTTGTAAGATTTAAAAAGATTGCCCACGATTTCCTTGCAATTGCCTGCTTTATGATTCCCTAAAAAGTTCAGGCAAATGCTCTTGAAAGACTCCCAAGACTCAGAAGACCATCGAAGCTCCCACGGAGCATCAATTCTCTTATTTGATGTCCTACAAAGAACTCCTTTTTGATCTTTGCATCTCTAATTCTAAGGAATTCTAAGGTGTTTTAAGGAATTGTGAGCAAATCCAAGTCCACTTTTAGCCATTGCTTTAGTTTTTAATAAGAACAAGCTTGCTGTGGACTGGAGGTAGATATTGTTTCGGAACAACAAGTGGTGTACAGCGTTGACAGCACTATTCTTTGCTGGGGTTAGTGATTTTAACTTTGGCCACTCTTTCTGAATGTAATGATTTTTTCGGTCTCAGTTGTCCCACTTACAAAGAAAACAACAGTACATTGTAAAACCAAGTTGTAGTCCCAGCAAAGTAGAAATGACTTTTAAGTCAGCACAAACATGCCATTTGTGTTCTTTATATTTGACTTTATCCATTAGGAGGTTCATACTACTATTTATTTCTTTCAAATCAGCAGCATGAGCTAGTGGTACACTGTGTGAAACTTATTGCTTATTGTGGAGAAGCTCAGCTTTTTAAGTTAACTTTCAAAGAATCGATAGATACCACTCCTCTGTTTTGTACTTATGACCAAGTGCTCGTGGAGGAGATTTCAACCTTCCAATGTGGCGCCTGCTTGCCTGCCTGTCTGCCTGCCCGCCTGCCTGCTTTTTTTAGAGGTTTAGGAGACAAATGAATAATTATCTATTTGGTTCATGTCAAACATTATACAATACTAAGCTAATCAGTATATTTTCCGATGTTTGGCCTAATTTTCATGTAATGCATGGCATAGACCAATTTGTTGCAAACCCTCAAAGCTGTACAAAAACACAGTGATCCAATAATCGGATTGTTCAGTGTTCCTGACAATCCCAATTGCTGCTGGACCGCCAGTCCTATTAAGAGGGTGACAACCACCACCTGTATTTTCTTCACTACTTTTACTTTAAACTGCATTTGATTTCAGAGCAGGGCTCAAAGTGAGGTGGGAAATGGCGGTATACCATACAGTCACTTCTCCCAAGATTTAGTTTAAAGCTATAAATCTCCATTTACTTTTATTATTTCTATATTTTCAAACCGCCACTTCTAAATATCCACTTTGACCAATGTTTCAGAGAACATTTTTCTACTATAGCAGCAAGGATCCCACAACAATGCTGTCATTTGGACAATAATTAGGAACTTAGGCACGTAGACCAGGTTTTTTTTTTGTGTGTATGGAATCCATATTCGGTGGTCAAGAATGTGCAGATGCCATAGTGAGTTCCTATAAAATGTAGAAAAACTAATAAAAGAAAAAAAAATGTGCAGGACTAAAATACACTATATATTTACCTACAGCAAACTGACAAAAAAATAAGATAACGCAACTTTCAGAAACAGCAGTAAATATTGCCACACGCCTATTTGCTCGCCTTCTCTAGCAAATCTAGCCCCTAGACACAAAAATCAAATAGAACAACTGAACATTGTCATGAGCTAGAAGACTTAAACAGATCATGGATTCACTGCAATATTTCTTTTAAAATAATATTTAAAATAAAATGAGTATGACACAGATTAAATGTACAATGTAGTTAATGAAAAAGATACAGTAAAATAATGCAATAAAAAAAACCCTGCATTGCAGGCATCAGTTTGGCATATGCTTCTTTACTCCATGATTCACCCCCATTCTGACTTGATGTTGTAAAAGCCAACAAATTATGCTAGGCACTGAAAATAGCTTTTTAATGATATAAGGAGGATGAGTGTTATCCTAATCCTAGCATCATTATATTGCTACACTTGTTATCATTTATTCATACTGTACATTATTATTAATCACAGAGCCAATACCATTCTCATATGTTAATTTGATAGACAGATAACTTATTAAAAGAGGTTTCTTCTGTTGTGAAATGCCATTATCCTATTTTATTAAATGTTTCCAGGATATTAGATTTTTTTTCTATCTTCACCTATCCTATCTTGCAATGAATAACTAATATGTGTAATCTTCCATTGAGTAGACTGCATATATTAATATTTCTGATGTAATTTTTCTTAACATTTATTTTACTTATTCATATAGTAAATCCTTCTATTGTTAAAAAGTGGTGACAGAATATATTTGTCTTTTACTAGGTTACATTTAAACCTATACTATATTCATAAATTCAAACTCTCCTAATATGATGCATACAAAGAGAATGCAAAGGACATCAATTATGTAAATTAAACAACCATCCATTTTGAATAAAGAGAAGTCTAGATCATAAAATTGAAAATGACAAATAGTAAGGTTTGCAAAATGTAATACAAATTTTTTATATATATTCTTTTTCATTTCAGTTTTTAGTAGTGTGTTTTAACTCACCTTAATGTTAGATAACAAAACGTCAAATATAATTCTGTATTTAGACAATGTAATATATCTACATTTTCATAAAACAAATGCATAGCAGATTTTGTGGAGAAAAATAAGAATAGGGAATTCAATTTAATGATATTTAAATAATTTAAAAAGTTATAAATATGTTTATTGAACTAGATATAGTTTTAATCAAATATATACTTCAACATCATATGACAAATAGAATATTCATGCTGTTATGTACAGTGCACAGTATATATGGAATACTGATTAGTTGATTATTATGAAAGTGGACAGTATATGCATATTACAGTTCACATAATTATAATGAAACTTTTTATATGCAACCAAGTGCTGCATTTTCAAGAATTGGTAATGAGAACAAGTGCTTAAATCATTGGGTGTTGGGCAGTGAGTCATAGGTGAATACTACATCTCATATATCTATGCAACATACCAAAGACTGCTCTAGTAAAAGATAGTATGGAAAGCACAGTTCCTCCATATGTCAGCTTTTGAAAAGAAATGAAGTAAGGCAGTGGTTGGCGGCAGAAAAAGCACTGACAGCGAGTAAAGGAGAGACTGTGGGAATGAAGTAAGTTATTGTGACATTTAGGAAAATAGAATGAAATGAACAACAAGGAAAGAACTTTCTTTTGTATACCATTAACAGCATTGGGCTGGATCCAGACTTAAGTAAGTGCTTGAAATTAGTTACTCCTGGCTAAACCATGTTGAATGCAGGGGAGTCATATTTCATCTGTTGCAAACAGTAGTAGAGTTGAGAGGTGATCAAGGGCGTAACTACAGGGGGTTCAAAGGGTTCAGCTGCTGCGGGGCCCAGCAGCTTAGGGGGCCCGCAGCACATATATTACCCATCGCACACCCCACTGTCAGACATCAGCAAAAACTGCTTAAGCAGCACTGTGGACTCTGTCTCACCAGTGCTGCAACAGAGGGTCACTGTGGATGGACACTTCACTCTCTCTAGCATTCCTTGGTACTATCCCGAGGAGGAGGAGCGTGTTGGCTGAGCTCTGCAGACTCACACACACAGGTAACACAGCTCCGGCTGTGAGCCTGTCACAGGGAAGAGCTTAGCTTTCTATCAGCAGCCAATCAGTGAGGTAAGTTAAGGATTTAACCCTTAGCTTACTTCACTGTTTAGCAGGTGATTGAAAGCTGTGCTTTTCCCTATATCTCAGTGGTTCCCAAACGTTCTCAGTTCGAGGCACCCTTAGGGTCTCCATATTTTTTTCAAGGCACCCCTAAGACAAAAATAGAATACAATACAATTGGAAATAGTAACATTCAAAGGCACCCCGGTGAGAGCATCGCGGCACCCTAGGGAGCCGCGGCGCACAGTTTGGGAACCACTGCTATATCTATCATAGATCATACAGGGAAGACCACAGCTTTCAATCACCAGCTAAACAATGAAGTAAGTTAAGGGTTAAATCCTTAACTTACTTCACTGATTGGCTGCTGACAGAAAGCTAAGCTCTTCCCTGTTACCGAGGAGCGTCTGACAATGCACATGCAGGAGAGCAGAGACTTTTACTTTTACTTTCACTTTCAGCCTGTATACAGCGTGTTCCTGTGTGGCAAGCTATTTAAG
>WWET01004632.1:103939-120121 GCA_011038615.1 Limnodynastes dumerilii | reverse complement strand
ACCCCCTCCTTTCTGTATTTAGCCAACCTTATTGTCCCCATCTTTATTTGTGTCCAGTCAGCCTTATTGGCCCCTTCTTTTGTTTGGCCACCCAGCCTTACTGCCCCTTCTTCTGTGTCCTCTCAGCCTTATTGCCTCTCCTTATGAGTCCACCCAGCCTTATTTCCTCTTTATGTGTATCCAGTCAACCTGATTGCCCCCTTCTTCTGTATCCAGCCAGCATCATTGCCCTCTCTTTATTTTTGTGCAGTCTACTTTATTGTTTCCCCTTATTTATCCAGCCAGCCTTATTGACCTATTTCTGTGTCCAGTCAACTTTATACTGCCCTTCTTCTGTATTCAACCAGCCTTACTGCCAGCACCAGTCAGTTTTATACTGCCTTTCCTGTGTATTTAACCAGCCTTACTGCCCGCACCTTCTGTGTCCAACCAGTCTTATTGCCTTTTTGTATCCAGCCATATCCCCAACCCTAACCCTTCTTCCCCGCAGCCTAACTTTAAGTATCCCCCACCCCACCCCACAGCCTAACCCTAAATCCTCAGGGAGGGTTACTCACCTCTCCGGTGGTCCGGCAGGGACGCTTCCGAAAATGAATGGATGAGTATGCTGATCGCGTACTCACTTATTCATTAAAAAAAATCTAAAACAGCTGTCATTCGAAATAGAGACAGCCAAAAAGCAACTTTTAACTGTCCCTAACTCGTAATGACAGACATTGGTGTGGGGACTCGCACCGCCCTACGGCACCCCACAATTATATACAGTAACAAACTTAAAGCATAAGACACAGTCGAACAATATGCAAATGTTCCGTACTGAAATATAATACATACGGCAGACTTGTACCAGTTAACAATCAAAGAGACATGTACTAGTTTAAAATAGAAGTATATACCAATATGACACTCTGGTTGCCAGGTCACTATTTCTAGACGCCATAGCAACCTGGCGACCAGTATTTATCGAGCCCTGATTTAAATGATCTAAATGTATTAATTTTCTAGTCAAAGGGTTAGAAATATTAGAACACAGAAAAAAGTGGCGATGAATTAGTTTAAAAAAATCAGTGGAAAAAAATTCCTGGCTATGAAACTAGGTTAGTTATTTATAATTATTTTGAACCAGATCCAGTTTTACGGAGATCCGAGTTCAGTGGCTGTGGGGATCCAGCCTTTTCCACGGACGAGGGGAATGGAATTACCGCCCTGGAACTTACCACCTGTGGACCCAGTGGCGTAACTTCATAGAAATTGCCTGGAGGCAAGATAAATGTTGGTGCTCCCAGAAGCCCCCATCCTCACCGGGCCCTACCATAAAATCACCAACACATATATAAATTCAGTGTCGGCTGACTGGGTGATTTATGTCAGATCTCCCAGTTACCCTGCGGGTGACAACCTCAGGTCCACAACATCAAATGCATGCAGGGAGATCAGGGAATAGGTCCCTCCCCCTGTAGCTTCCAATGCAACAATGGGAGACATAGCCTGAGCTCGCTGCATCACAGATCTATCACAGCCACTGCCGCTCATACTTAGGAGCCATAGATAACTTGCAAATAGTCTGCGGCTCCTATACCCTATGAGTGGCAGCAGCTGCAGACTCGGTGGCTGGACCGCCGGATGCAATGAGGAAATACCCCTGGCGCCCGGAGGCCAGCACCTCCATTGTCTTTTGTGGTTCCGCCACATACAACTTCCGTAATGTAGGTCCGGATTGGGCGTAAGGAGTTTAACACTTCCTGTACGTAGGTCTGGATTCAGAGGTTTCAGATCTGTCCGGCAAGCACGGTGGGTGCATATGCGCACTCAATACGCCATTTTGCCCCAGTCTGGTCCTTTGTTATTTTCTATTCTTCAAAATTTTTACCATGACACATCAGCAAAAAATGTTCAGAGTGTTATCAATTTTTGTGTAATCAATTTTTGTATAATCAATACAAGTGATTCTCTGGGTACAAATTCAATATCTACAGATAAACAAACCTAATAGCATGAAATATTTCTAATTTGCCTCTTTGCTAAGGCCTACTATAACATTTATTGAGGGACGTCTTATGACGTCTGACTGCTTTCCATGCAGATCTGCAATTATCGAATGCGTCGGGTTCCTCAATTGCAGGGCCGCAATATTCACACATCTGGGTTGGGAGTGGAGCGCGTTTCAATCCGGTAGCGCAATTGCAGGCATATCCCCAGAAAGCAAAAACGGACGAAGGCTGATCCAAGCGCATGGTTATGAGGGGAAAGTCGGACGCTAGGATCTGATCTGGTGTCTCTTTGCTCCTTGCCCCTACAAGGAGTAAAGAGACACCATATCCGATCCAATTTTCCCCTCATTTCCATGGGTTAATGAAATGCAAATGAATGCAGTTCTCCGTGTATCAGGAGAGTAACACGCGTTTCGCTAAGGTTTTCCAAAATACAATGAGAAGAGTGGCCAATACAGAAGAGACACTTTGCAGCCATCCTTATTACAAGGGATGTGTATTCTATTTAGTTTTCCCAATAGGTAGAGCTGTAACTGCCTAAAGGCTCCAGACGGACCCTGTGCACCTGGAAATGTAAGCAGTGAAGAGGTGGCGGTAGGTATGCACGGTGGTTCCGCGCTATAGCGGGGGAAAAATGCTAAACTTGGCTCCCTTATAACGGAGGAAGTGGTGAAATGAGCAAACTGTGGTGCTGGAGGGTATAGTAACGGTGGTCCCCTTATAGCTGCAAAATCAATAAAGTCCTTAAATGTCTTAGTGTGATGAAGTGTATTCCCAATTCAAACTCCGTCCAATTATGCTGCTAACCTCAAATAGTTCAGGTTGGACAATATGTCTTAAATCTCCTATTGTGTTAAGTGGAAAAAATGATTAAGTGAAAGTAAAAATAAACACTAAACACAATAACTTCTAATAGCTGCCCACTACTATAAAAACACACTTGCAACTACGTGTGAAAATGACACAAATAGAACAAAAGAGGTGAATTGTGTGGGTGCTAAGGTAATAATAAATAACAATATAGTGATAGAACCATGGTAACCAAATGAAAGAAACAAACCTAACAATATTGTGGGAAATGCGTCGACGCTGAAACAAACAGAATGGCTCACAGTTCTGTAATAAGTGAATCCAAAGAGGAGGAAGTCCTAATGTCCAACAGAATGATGGGAGGACTCTTTGTATATTTAAGTTCAAAGGATAGTGGAAACCATTCTTTAATGTGGAACAGTGTAGAGCAGCCAATTAGGCAAACGGAAACCTCTTGTATGATATCCACTTTGTATCACTGTACTGTTATTTATTATTACCTTAACGCCCATACTATTCACCTTTTTTGTTCTACTCCTATTGGTCTAATTGTGGGCTGCAGTGCTCTCCAGTTTTAATAGTAGAGTAGTAGAGAAATGCGGGTATGTGATCTCTCTACTACTCTGTTCACACACCCGCATTTTCTCACTGCAGTGAAGTGACAAAAACACAACACTTGTCGTAATAACAAATGTTTAAAAATGTATAAACCTCATGCTAATGATAAACTACTCATCATGTTCAATAGGTACAGTATTAATGATGAAACAGCGCCACCAAGTGGCTGAAGTTGAAAATTAAAGATATATATTGCTTAGTCCTAACTCATTGTGTGAGCACTGTACCAATTTAGCAGGAAAAAATTGTCAGGATGAAGAAAGCAGCGGTTTGGTCCTAAAACAAGCCCATTGATATAAATGCAAATAATCTGAGTTAACCAGATGCTATCCTCCTGTGTTTCCATTTCATGTTATAAATACCACCACGGTTAAACATACAGTTTACTGCTGTTAATGTTATGGCTTTGCCAATACAAGTATTCATCACTATTCATGTATGTTTTTAGGTGTGGAATACTAATAAGAGACTATCTGAATGGGGTCCACTCCCTGTATTGTAATTCAGATTCACCCTCGCTTCTTTGCTGTGTCATTGGCCTCTCTGAGATTGAGGGTGTTGATCAAGAGTTTAAGAGTAACACAACAGTAACGGTTTGGGAGTACCAGCAATTACAGGTACAAGTCTGCATCCGGACAAACCATATAGCAATAAGATGGTTGAAAATGTATTTTATTTCATTTATTTTGCATGCAGGGAAAATACTTCCACTGTGCATAGAGCACACAAATAGTTCTTAGCATAACTCTAATTCAGAGTTGAGCTGCAATTTAACATGTTGTGTGTTAGCGTGTATATTGGCTTTTCATTTTGTACTATGCAAGCTGTACGTTACGCATCGGAACGCTGATCACACGTATCTTATTTTCAGTATATGTCATGATGAATAAAGTGATAGTAAATCTAAAGTTCCCTTACTGATTGCTGTCTAATTATCTAATATTTCTGAATATGTTCCTTACTTGATAATCTGTATGTAAATTGCAGAGTTGTCATGAGGTACAGTAAAGGGGACATAACAGGCGTTGCTGTTTCCCCAAGGTCCCATGTGACAATCTTAGGTGATCGGGGTGTCCAGGACAGTATCCAGAGCATGATATTAAAATGCTACCAGCTCATTTCCAAACCTGTGACTGCTCCTGAAAACTATGTCATGACAAGTATACATTATAGTGTGCTGTCCTGCACTTACACAATGTTTTAGGTCACGTGGCTGCATTGAGATTGGCTGCTTTGTGCCCATGCGCTTCAAGCCGTATTTTCATAAAGTTGCCTTTGCCATTGGATCACACACGGCCTGCCCAGGATTTGCGCCCACACGTTGGGCATGTGTGCTGTGGGCTGATTTGCATGCTCCTCTGATCAGCCCCATTAAGTCTTATTTATTAGCCCGTTTTAAATTGATTACCACGGATTGCAAATAGTTTTATAACACAAAACAATCATTTAGATGCCACTGTCTGACGACCAAAAGTATAAATGCAAATGTTGTCTTGTAAATAGACTGTAGACTGTATAACTGTAGCAACACTGAACACTCTACACTATACATTCTATATGATGTACAGTATACATACTATACATTCTATCCAATACATTATATGCTATACAATACATCCTATCCAGCACATTCTATCCAATACATTATATGCTATGCAATGCATCCTATCCAGTACATTCTATCCAATACATGATATGCTATGCAATGCATCCTATCCAGTACATTCTATCCAATACATGATATGCTATACAATGCATCCTATCCAGTACATTCTATCCAATACATTATATATTCTCTTTTATACTATACATTGCATTTTATACTATACATTCTATTTTTACTATATGCTATACAATGCTTCCTATCCAGTACATTCTATCCAATACATGATATGCTATACAATGCTTCCTATCCAGTACATTCTATCCAATACATGATATGCTATACAATGCTTCCTATCCAGTACATTCTATCCAATACATGATATGCTATACAATGCTTCCTATCCAGTACATTCTATCCAATACATGATATGCTATACAATGCTTCCTATCCAGTACATTCTATCCAATACATGATATGCTATACAATGCTTCCTATCCAGTACATTCTATCCAATACATGATATGCTATACAATGCTTCCTATCCAGTACATTCTATCCAATACATGATATGCTATACAATGCTTCCTATCCAGTACATTCTATCCAATACATGATATGCTATACAATGCTTCCTATCCAGTACATTCTATCCAATACATGATATGCTATACAATGCTTCCTATCCAGTACATTCTATCCAATACATGATATGCTATACAATGCTTCCTATCCAGTACATTCTATCCAATACATGATATGCTATACAATGCTTCCTATCCAGTACATTCTATCCAATACATGATATGCTATACAATGCTTCCTATCCAGTACATTCTATCCAATACATGATATGCTATACAATGCTTCCTATCCAGTACATTCTATCCAATACATGATATGCTATACAATGCTTCCTATCCAGTACATTCTATCCAATACATGATATGCTATACAATGCTTCCTATCCAGTACATTCTATCCAATACATGATATGCTATACAATGCTTCCTATCCAGTACATTCTATCCAATACATGATATGCTATACAATGCTTCCTATCCAGTACATTCTATCCAATACATGATATGCTATACAATGCTTCCTATCCAGTACATTCTATCCAATACATGATATGCTATACAATGCTTCCTATCCAGTACATTCTATCCAATACATGATATGCTATACAATGCTTCCTATCCAGTACATTCTATCCAATACATGATATGCTATACAATGCATCCTATCCAGTACATTCTATCCAATACATGATATGCTATACAATGCATCCTATCCAGTACATTCTATCCAATACATGATATGCTATACAATGCATCCTATCCAGTACATTCTATCCAATACATGATATGCTATACAATGCATCCTATCCAGTACATTCTATCCAATACATGATATGCTATACAATGCATCCTATCCAGTACATTCTATCCAATACATGATATGCTATACAATGCATCCTATCCAGTACATTCTATCCAATACATGATATGCTATACAATGCATCCTATCCAGTACATTCTATCCAATACATGATATGCTATACAATGCATCCTATCCAGTACATTCTATCCAATACATGATATGCTATACAATGCATCCTATCCAGTACATTCTATCCAATACATGATATGCTATACAATGCATCCTATCCAGTACATTCTATCCAATACATGATATGCTATACAATGCATCCTATCCAGTACATTCTATCCAATACATGATATGCTATACAATGCATCCTATCCAGTACATTCTATCCAATACATGATATGCTATACAATGCATCCTATCCAGTACATTCTATCCAATACATGATATGCTATACAATGCATCCTATCCAGTACATTCTATCCAATACATGATATGCTATACAATGCATCCTATCCAGTACATTCTATCCAATACATTATATATTATCTTTTATTCTATACATTGCATTTTATACTATACATTCTATTTTTACCATCGTTTCTATAAAATTGTATTCTGGTCTGTGCTATACATTGTATACTTTACATGCATCTATACTAAACGTTGTATACTTTACATGCATCTATACTAAACATTGTATACTTTACATTCTATTTTATATTAAACATTCTATACTTTACATTCTATTTTATACTAAACATTATATACTATACATTATATACTATACATTCTATTTTATACTATACTATACATTATATACTAAACATTTTATGCTATACATTCTATACTAAACATTGTACACTATACATTGTTTTCAACGCTATATTCTATTTTATACTATATATTCTATACTAAACATTCTACACTAGATTCTGTTTTATACTATACATTCTGCACTATAGATTCTGTTTTATACTATACATTCTACACTTTAGATTCTGTTTTATACTATACATTGTATTCTATGCTATATATTCTATTTAATACTATACATTCTACACTATAGTTCTATACAATAATTCTAGACTTTTCATTATTTGCTATATGTCTGTACTGTTAACTACATTATTTGTCATGATTTCTATTCTATACAGACAAAACTTTTAATTGTACTCTATAAAATCTATTAAACACATAGGGCTGGATCCAGACTGAAATAAGTGCTTCAACTTAGTTACTCCTGGGCTAATCCATATTGATTGCACGATTGCAGGGTTGTCAAGTTAAATGTATTCTTTACATGCAGGGATATATCTTTGAATATTCTCTATCCCATACACTCTATTCTGCCCTATACAAGCTCTGTCGCCACACTCAATATGGTTTCCTTACTTGGCCATTGACATCAGCAAAAAGCGACGCAAGACTTCTCCAGCAGGAGGCGCCGGTGAGTGAATCGTTTCATAAGCAGCCGTGGTCAAGAAGCAGAGCAAGGTGAGAGATTTCTGGGGGCAGTGATCACACAGACCGAGTCTGTTGTTGCACCCAGTGGGTAATAATACCCTGGGCATATGTGTTTATGATTATATGGCGTGCTCTCACCCTTTGCTACATGTGTACAGCTGGAGTCGGTTGTAGTGTCTGACATGTGACTGCCCAGCGGTTGTAGAACAACTCGCCTCAGCATGCCTGCCAGGACCTGTTATTCCACACCAGGAGTTTCTACTCATGCTCTATGTGATAGTTGCTATGAATATATTTATAGAACCATAGAATGTATTGCACCCTCCATAGTATTATTTGCCAAATATACGTTGTATTCTGCATCTGATGTATTTACAAGTTCAAGGAACAGCAAATGATGATACAAAGTAGTAATAATAGAGGTAGTCATACAGTTTAGTGCCTTTAATTATTCCTGTATCATACATATCATGCACTTAGAACATGTGATGGTGTTTTATAGCTTAGGCTTTCAAACTTTCTGATTTGCAAAATTCGTATAATTGACATATAAATGTTATGACCAATAAATGTAAATAGGCCGTGTGTCATTTAAAACTTAATGTGATTAAAGTGACTATCTACAAATGTCTATTGCATGGTCTATAAAAGGCAGCACCCAGCTCCTTTCATGTTTTGATGTCAGAATTGTTATAACTTGTAACATTTGTGTAAGATGCACCTGTGGAATGGTATTATCTGTAGATATCCCTTTCTTTACTTGCATCTTTTGTTTGAGCTTATTGCCAACAATTATTCATAATTAATCAGTAGAAAGTGATTCCAGCACTGGTCTGTGTGGTTCAGAGAGCAAAGGTTACCAAAAAAAAAATCGAAGTGTGCCACATTTTGGTGACTGTGTAGCACAGTTGACTAATCCTGGTCACTCCATGAGGTAATGATCTACTTCTGGCTTAAACCTACTTTTATTTTTCTGTTTGGTGCAGGTTTGAGTGTATTATTTTGTTATTTTTTTTATGCAATTAAAAAAATTCTGTCAGCTCATTCAAATAAGTTTAAATCCTTGCACAGTATAGAACAGTATTACTCAGAGATAACCTTTGATTGAGATAGCTTGGGCTGTGTTCTGTCGTATTGCAGGAAGATCCATTATAGAAGCCTGTAGCTTTGCTAGCAATGTGCTTGTTATTATAGATTGTTAGTTATTGTTTGTTTTTTTACAATCTGCCTGTCCTCATACTCACTCACAAAGATCTTCTAACCTTATTCATGTAACAAAACAGAATCCTGTCCTTACTGGTCCCTGTCATTCCGAACTCTGCAGCTGTTCCTGGTATCTTTTCTTACCAGTCACAGCCGATTGGCTGGAGCAGGGGGTGAGGCCCATTATATGTAATCTCATTGGTAGAGCTGCTAGTCGGTGTCTTAAAGGGATATGGATCATTACCATTTGAATTTATTTTGACGTGATGTTTTATTTATTTTAATGTAATTACGTAATGAATAAACAGATATGAGAATAAATAGGCTATATGATCTTGAGGACCTTACACAAATACAGTTCATGTACAATGCACTTGCTTTATATTTGCATTGCATTAATAACAATTTTTGAGGAAGATTTGATCATTTTCTCTTTTATTTACAGAGCTGTTATAATGTCCCTCACTGGGAACTCCTTGTGCCTTCTAAGAGCTGTGACACGTGGCATCTGCATTCGTACAGTGAGGTCCCAGGGCACAGCCGCAGGTTAGAAGCTCAGTTATTGGTTCCATAAGAGCACACACTGCTGTGCTACTGTCTGCTATTCGTCATCTTATCTGCTATTCAGTGTTATCACAGAGAGAGTTCCATTAGTGCAATTATTATTAACCATAACGGAACTTATCCCACAGTTCTCATTGGCTGTAAACTGTTGATGCAGACGCGTTACCCATAATGCCGCTGGGTTATATCATAGTAATCTATTCTTTATTAGCTACTTCCTAATGATTTATGCAAAAAAAAGTCATTTAAGTTAAATAAGTTATATTTTGGGAGAGTGCTGATTTCTGTGCCTTTTCTCCATATTGGGGAGGTGTGAGGAATAAGCCGGTGATGGAAATTATCCTATTAAGTTTCATCCCTTTTCTGTAAGATTCTTATGGAAAGATTGTATAGGAGGCCACACACATGCAATGTCCCCAGCTTCTGACATAAAGCCACTGGCCTCACAGTATACAATTATTTGCCGATCGGCCCAATTTTCCAAAAACATCCTGGGCCAACAATCGGATTGTTAATGCCCCATCCATGTTCTTTCCATAACTGTCTGCTAACGTGTGGTCACTAACATTGTGTGTGGCCAGTATAATACTCGATAGCTGAGAACATTGCAGAGTGACCAGACACTGGACTGTAAACTCCCACCACCACTGCACCAATACTAATAGTTAGAGGGTTTGTGCAGATCGAATGACCGGTTATCGGGTCAGTGCGTATATGGACTGTTTTGTTGATATTCCGACAAATCGGTCCATGCCATAAACTATATGATAATCTGATTATCATATGGTATGTGCAAGTTACAGAGTGAAGCATTATTTCTGTAACATTACATTTATACATTTAAGGAGTGCAATAATAGGGTGAGAAATAAGAGGTTTTTTTTTAAATGATTTATATAAATTAAATCATGTGTTTTATGTTACAGGTGTGACTTCACAAAAAGAACAAAAAAATGCAAAATGTAAGTCTATGTTTGCTATTTTAAGATCACTTCAATTCAACTATATATAGTGAAGAAGTTCTAGGTACTAGGTAGGTTCTAGTCTTATTTATGTAAGAGAGGAAAGTTACTCCTGGGCTAAACCATGTTGATTGCAGGAGAGTCATATTTCTATTTCATATTTTGTTGCAAACACTATTAGAGATGAGAGGTGATGTTTCCTATCCCAAGTCTACATATCAGTGTGATAGTAAAGCTGGTCAGTATCTGTGTGCAGTAAGCAATTCAAAGATATATCCCTGCATGCAAAAAATACAATTAACTTGACTGTCCTTGAAATCAACATGGTTTAGCCCAGATGTAACTTTCCCCTCATAATTTCAAGCTCCTTCTTCGGTCTGAATCAGGCCCCATGTTCCCACTGGCTTCCATTAAGCTGAAATCAACACACTGAATCGAATACCCTTTACATTATTTTATGGCTTGATTAAATGGCAATGTGAAAAGTAATTTACACTTTGATGGGAAGGATAATTAACAAATTCATCGATATATGTGGACTACCAATAGACTGCAGCTGGGTAAACTCTTGTCCAGTCCCCTTCAGATCCAACTCCAGACCAGACTGGTTACACAATCTTACAGCAGACTAAGACTGCAGAAACAACAACCAATCCATCATACACAGTTGTCCAGTGTTACAGCAGACCTCTGACCTGTATCTGCTGATACCATCTTCTGAAAGGATCCTTTTACTGTACACCCTTGTACAATACTCGCCAGACTGTCCTCAAAGACGGTGGTGCATGATGCACTGCGGAGAAGAATTGGATAAAATTGGTTTGGGTGATTGGCAGTCTAGTTTTCAGATTTTTTAAGCAGGTTTAAAAATATTGTGACCTGAACTGGTGACCAGGATTGGATGTATCAAACGGTTATGTGAGTGTACTCCAATGACTGAGCAACTGCACGGTCAGGGGTTGGATTGGACGGGAATGAGATAAGTGTATACCCAGCTTTACATTAACTGCAGCTTTCTCTTATAAGCAATAATGAGAAAGAATCGCACACTTGCTTCCTGTAGATACATGCACCCTTATTTTCTAATCGTTGTAGCCTCTATGCACTAAAATCCCCAGTGCCTCTTGCTGGCTTTTCAAAAAGAACTGTCTGCATTATTAATCTACAATATTTAGTTGAGCTCAGGTTATGTCATTAAACACATACGTACATGTGCCTTTGTGTGACCATTCTCTTTTTCAGCAGCCCGGGTGCAATTTGATTGGCGAGATGCACTTTCTCTTGATGCCCAGTTGACAGAGGATGAGGTCATGATACGAGACAGCTTTCGATCCTATTGTCAGGAGAGACTGATGCCGCGGATTCTCATGGCCAATCGCCAGGAAGGTGAGAAGTGTTCATTATTTTTTTTAAGCCATTTTTATTGAAAGTTTTACATATACAACATACAGGAAACACAAAACCATAGCTTGGAGCAAATAAGGGGGATGGGAGAATATTAGAAGCAAATATATTAAGGGGTTTAACCCGGCGCAGGAGGGAAAGAATATTAGGACACAAGGGCAGCACTGACTCTGGAGATACAAAGTTGTTCTATTGTAGTAGCCTTTACCATCAGAATTAGGATAAATATATTATAAATCTTAGAAAAAAGACATTTTGTTTCTAAAAGCTCTTATAGGTTCTAGGGCCATTTAAAAATATTTTAAAAATAGGGAAACCGGATGGGAGAAGGTCCCTTATCTGCTGTTAAATTCAATTTTTCTATAATAAAGTCAAGTTACTTTGACAGTGTATGAACCATTTGACAGTCAGAATTTAGCAGGTGGGAACCAAGGGCATGATTCAGAGACTGGAAATAAGAGAGGAAAGTTACTTCTGGGCAAAGCCATGTTGATTTCAGGAAAGTCATATTTCATCTGTCGCAAATAGTAATAGAGTTGAGAAATGGTGTTTCCCAACTCAAGTCTAAATAGCAGTATAAAGTAAAGCTGGTCAGTATGGCCGATCCCATTGGTGAAACGTACGTCGGACCAGAATTGGCGTTTCCCCCGTGCGCACAGGAGAAAGCGCTTACTTTCCCGAGACTCATCAGCGTATGGGGCACTTTTGTTTGTAACTCTCCTGCTTTATGTCTCACTGAAACCCGAACAGTATAGCAGACTAGGGAGGGACAGCTTACTGCCCAGCAGGGTGAAGTGCAGGCCGTGAGGCCGCTAGTTACACGATTAGGGTAAGCGTGTTTTTTGACTAATTAGTATAGCGGGTCTCTTTGAGCCTGGAATATATTATGTATATTGGTACTTTGTATCTGAAATGTGCTAAGTTACCTCTTGCACCTTTTTGCTTGATACCAATGCTATTAATGTAAATGAGTCCTGGTTATTTTGTAAAAATATTTCACCTAATAGACTGATACAATGACTTTTTTAGATGTATTTTCTAAATAAAATGTAACTTTTTAATCTTGTGTTTACAAATGTGTCTGAGGCATACTATTTTGGTGATTGTGAAGGGCCAGTGCACATTAAGTATTTTTTCTCTGCGGCCCAGGTTCTGTCTGGACTTTTTTTCTATATATTTGAATATTGAAAATACAGGGTAGCACCTCCCAGATTTAGGGAGTTCAAGTTCTCACCTTAATTACATATAATTTGTTCTGTTGCGGTACTTTTACTCTTTTGCAGTAAGCAAAAGCAAAGATATATCCCGACATGCAAAGAATACAATTAACTTGACTCCCTCTGAAATTAACATGGTTTTGCCCAGGAGTAACTTTCTTCTCTTATATTCAATCTCTGAATCAGGTCCCAACTGTGTAAGCGCTAGCAAAATAATAACAAACAAAGATGGCAGAGAATTGTATTCTTTTAAAAAACAAAATGACAATTTATTGTATAGACACCATTAATGTTTCAGCTCTGCAGTGGATGTAGAAGACAGTGAATTATAATAAAAAAAAATAAAAGACGAGCGTGTGAAACTAAATAAGAATAAAACACCGCTAAAAACAACCAGATAATGATAAACTATATGGATTTGCCTACCAATTGGATAGTTAAAAGGCTCTAGGTGTGTTTTTCCTGGGTGGGAGACCGTGTCATGTTTAGAGTACTAGGTTGATGAAGAGCAGACTTGGATTCCTTGTTCCACAACGCGTTACTCCAGTTATTTTAAGTTTAATATTGCAACCACCAAAGAGTTGAAACATTGATCCTAAGTAATAAATTGTCAATTTTTCAAATCTTCTGATTGGTCACTATGAGCTGGATCCAGACTTAAGTAAGTGCTTGAAATGAGTTACTTCTGGGCTAAACCATGTTGATTTCAGGGGGAGTCAAGGTAATTGTATTCTTTGCATGCAGGGATATATCTTTGGATAGCTTACTGCACACAGATACTGACCAGCTTTACTATCACACTGTTATTTAGACTTGGGATAGGAAACATCACCTCTCATCTCTAATACTGTTTGCAACAGATGAAATATGACTCCCCTGCAATCACCATGGTTTAGCCCAGGAGTAACTCATTTCAAGCACTTACTTAAACCTGGATCCAGCCCATATCTTTAAAGGATTCTCACAGACAGACAGTCATTTGCCTTGTTTTGCTGCTCTATTTTTTTCCCTGTGTGTAACATTTATTAGGATTTAGACAATACCCTTTTTATCCCTCCTCGTTATTTAGTGGTGCTGTACAAGGAAAGGGAGAATGGCAAAGCTGAGCATCAATTGTATAGAAATGTAGAACGTAGAGTAATGAGGTATTAAAACATGAACTTGTTAGTATATTTTACTTATCGCTGAACTAAAAACTAAATAATAAAATCTAAATCCCCGTGTCCTCGTACACTTTGTATGCATACATCGTCACATGCAGGGTTTTCGGTGGTGCTATAAAGTCTTATGATACTACTCCTATAAATAAGTCTTCAGTGCATCGTCTTCATTTCCTGTTATTCTTGTTTTCAGTGTTTGATAGGGCGATTATTTCGGAGATGGGAGAACTCGGGGTGCTGGGATCTACAATAAAAGGTAAAGTAACACTACAACTAGCATATTGCTGTATTCATTTTAATACATATATGGGTGTTAAGTACAGGTCTCACCCTTTATGATAGCAGCTATCAAATATATCAAGGGTTATGACCGGCTAGAGGAGGGGGCATTATATAAAGGAAGGGGTGTAATAGAACACGAGGGCATGAATATAAACTGGAGGGTGGTAGATTCAAAGGAAATGTGAGGAAAAATGACTTCACTGAAAGGGTGATAGATAAGTGGAATAGCCTCCCATCTGAGGGGGTAGAGGTAACACAGTAGAACAGTGTAAACATGATTGGGATAAATATAAGGATATCCTAAATCTCAAACTAAACTGAGGGTAAATAGGGTCTAGGGGCAGTATAGTTTTAAATAAATAACTGGTCAGACTGGATGGGCCATGTGGCTCTTATCTGCCGTCACTGTCTATGTTTCTTATCAGAGGAAAAATCATTTGGTATAAATTCTGGAATCATTTCTCAGTGTATACCCTATGTGTCCTTCTCTGCTGCCCCCTACAGGTTACGGCTGTGCTGGAACATCTTATGTGGCATACGGGCTGCTGGCACGAGAGGTAGAGAGAGTGGACAGCAGCTATCGCTCTGTGATGAGTGTTCAGTCCTCACTGGTAATGCATCCGATCTATGCATATGGAACAGAGGAGCAAAAGCAGAAATATCTGCCCAGATTGGGTAATGTCATGATATATGATATACTGTGTGCGAGGAGGTAACTGGTTCTGTAATAACCAATGTTCTTTTCACTGCAGCAAGAGGCGAGTTGCTGGGATGTTTCGGTCTCACAGAACCAAACCACGGAAGTGACCCTGCAGGAATGGAGACAAGAGCCCGATACAACCCCTCCAGCAAAACCTACACACTCAATGGATCCAAAACATGGTATGATCATCCCTGAAGGCACATTGTATTAGATTAGACAAATAGCAACTGTCATATGTGCTGTATATATAAGATAAGTCAGAAAAACCACCATCTGCACTCTACACTTCTATACATAGGATCACCAACTCGCCCGTTGCTGACTTGTGTATAGTGTGGGCAGTGTGTGAAGATGGCAAAGTCCGAGGTTTTTTGATAGAAAAAGGAACAAAAGGTTTATCAACCCCCAAAATAGAGGGAAAGTTCTCTTTACGAGCATCTGACACCGGCATGATCTTGATGGAAGATGTGGAAATACCAGAGGAAAACTTGCTTCCCCATGTGTCAGGAATGGGGGTGAGATAAAACCTAAACCTCTATATAATCTCCCTGTAACTCCACCATAGAGGCTCTCCCTATAACTCCTATTACTCCATATATCATTTCCTATAACTCCTATTACTTCATATATCATCTCCCTATAACTCCTATTACTCTATATATCATCTCCCTATAACTCCTCCTATTCCATATATCATCTCCCTATAACTCCTATTCCATATATCATCTCCCTATAACTCCTCCTATTACTCCATATATCATCTCCCTATAACACCTCCTATTACTCCATATATCATCTCCCTATAAC
>WWET01004632.1:78034-101781 GCA_011038615.1 Limnodynastes dumerilii | reverse complement strand
TTATAGTTAAAAGGTGATGTTTCCCAGCTCAAGTCTAATTAGCAGTTTAAAAGTGAAGCTGATCAGGTATCTGTGTGCAATAAGTAAAAGCAAAGCATTCTCCCTGCATGCATAGAATAAAATTAACTTGACTTCCCCTGAAATCAACATGGTTTTGCCCAGTTGTGTTAAGTTCTTATTTTCAGCCTCTGAATCAGGCCCCTTGTTCTTGGAGATCCTATTGCATCAAATACTCAATTCTGGATCGACCCGTGTCTGGAGATATTGAGCAATTTGGTGGCTTGTAATTCCTGAACCTCTTTGTGTGATCTCTTTCAGGATTCAGTTCGGAGTTCCACTCGCCAGGAACCAGCTCATACAGAAGAAGATGGCAGATATGCTGACGGAGATTACGATTGGTCTGCAGGCATGTCTACAACTTGGACGCCTGAAAGACCAGGAGAAGTATGTCCCGGCCTACCATTATTATGACTCGGTTATTTAAAAAAATAAAATTCCAGTTTACATTACAAACGCGCCCTTTTATTTTATAAAACATAAACAATGATCTTATTATGACAATTGCATAACTGCGTTACACAACACATATCAATCAATCCTGCAAGACTTCTCCCGTGCTGCCTCTTCTCTGGAAAGATCTCACTCATTCTATTAGGTTATCCTCTAGCCTGCAATTTTTCAAGCAATCCCTCAAAACTTATATTTTGAGGAAAGCCTGCCCCTCCTCATCACAACCCCCTCTCCTCTAACACTTCCCCTTGACCCCTCTTCACTCCTACCTACGCCTACCCTAACTGCACTCCAGTTCTCTTATCCCCTCTCCTTATTCTTCACGGGAGGATAGGTAACACGTTCCTTGTGTCCTCCACCTCCTCCAGTCTTATTTTTGTCCCCTCTGCATTGATACTTGTATTTTTGACTTGCTGTCACTTTTGTGCCATCGCTTGTACCACCCTGTATGCTGTGTTTCCTCAGTATTCTTGTTATGTCTATTCTTGTACAGAGCTACTCCAGAAATGATCTCTCTGCTGAAGAGGAATTCTTGCGGGAAAGCTTTGGACATCGCCCGTCAGGCTCGGGATATGCTGGGAGGAAACGGAATTTCTGACGAATACCACATTATTAGACACGTCATGAACTTGGAAGCTGTGAATACATATGAAGGTGAGCTTGGAGAGCAAGAACGATTGATTGCTGTTGATAGTGTATAAAAATAAGACTAACTATACATCGCCTTTCTTCCTGCAGGAACACACGATGTGCATGCCCTAATCCTGGGACGCGCTATTACAGGACTGCAGGCTTTCACGGTTGGAAAATAACTTTTCCACGCTTAGCCACCTGGTGTTGTAATGGCTACTGAATGTATTAATGCACCTCGACCGCCACAGTTCTGCAGTGGTATTGGATCATTTTGGAGAAATAAAACACTTTTTTTGTTTTGTTTTTGGACAGTCGGATTATCTTTTATCTTTCTGTGTTATATATGATAGACTTAGAAAATGCCAATAAAAAGATTTCACATCATGAAACAGATGTGATACAAGCACTTCAATTCAGCTAGTCACCAGAGATGTTAGACCTCTATATTTTTACAATTGCAAATCTGATTTTTTTTTTTCGTAATTCAGTGATGCTGAACAGTTACAGAATCCACATTGTAATGTTTGTCTGTGTGATGCTGCAACCTAAATGTGTAACGTAAATAAAAGTGAATTGGTAAAATAATGTGGTATTTCCCCTCATACATCAAATGGCAGTTCTATCTTTGGCCCGTATTCAGAGTACCGGACGTATAACATATACGTCCGGTGTTTAGCGATTTTTACTACTGCGCATGCGTAGTCATTTTTTAACGTAATCTACGTATCTTTTTGTTACGTAGATTGCGTAAATGCAGTCTGAAAGATTACGTAAAAAAATTACTATGCATGCGCAGTAGTAAAAATCGCTGAACACCGGACGCATATGTTATATGTCCAGTATTCTGAATACAGGCCATTGTTCCAACAGCGCTTAATATTAAAAAAACGGGAACCTATTTGGCTATAGGCTGCGGCGGAAGGTTAGGGTTAGGCTGCAGGCATGGGGGATTAAGGTTAGGGCTAAAGAAGGAGAAGGTTAGACTGTGGAAAAGGAGGGTTAGGAATGGGTTAAGGGTACTATTAAAATTACTTACCTTTCGGCAGGCGTTTCTTTATGACTTCGGCAATTGCCGGCAGTCTGCATTCAGCTGTTGCGTGATGGTCTTTCGAAATTCCGACCATCGTACCAGCAAACTACACTTGGGACATGCGTATACAAGTTACACTGAAAAATATACAATTGCAGCACTTCTAAGTGACCCTGGTGCAAGTACATGCGATCACATTACAGATGCTGGATGACCTCTACAAAAATATGTACGCATAGCTGGCTAATGGCATATGTGTTATGCTTGCCTTTACCAAGAAAATACACACAACCCTACATAGGGGCCTTAGTATGTCACTGTATTAATGCCGCTCAACAACTGCCTCTGCAGGGCATCTGCGTTTACTGTAGGAGTCGTCTAGATCTGTCATCATAACACACTGAACAATGACAATTACGTATGTGTTGTTATTTAAATAAAACTTTGAGGAAAAAAACAAAAACAAATGTATTTTGTTTTTATTTAAATAACAATTTCTATTTACTACATAACAATATGTAACAAGTTAACATAGAAGAAGTTGGAAGCTTTGGCCCGGATTTACAACACCGCACGTGTTTCACATACGGTCTAAAAATACCGATAGTAGATACTGCGCATGTGTAGGGACTATTTTACGTAATTCACATATCGTTTCGTTATGTAGATTGCGTATGTGCGGTCTTTAAAGAACGCATATACGCAATCTACGTAACAGAACGATACGTAGATTATGTAAAATAGTTACTACGCATACATAGTAGCTACTATCATGTTTTTTAATACTTGTATTTTTTGTTTCCGTCCTTTCTTCAGCCAATAACAAGGCTGTAATCTGCTATTGTCTGCTTGTAACGCGCTCTGTGGACGAGGTCCCTGCTGATCGCGCTCTTCACATGTCCGGTGGTTAAAACAGGTCTTTGTAGACGGTGACTACGTTCTGGTAGACCTGCTTGAGTTCAGTCTGCAGCAGTCCAATCCTTTCAATGATGTCGGTCAGCTCTTGCAGTCTGACCTGTAGCAGCGCGTTATTCTTCTCGTACAGCTGGTACATCCTGTCTTCCAGACACTGAGACAGATCCGCCACCTGCCAGAGACAAGGAGATGGCTCATAGGGGTTGCAGAAAAATCCTCACGTGGCAAGGAAGAAAAAAAAAAAATGCCCTTTACGTTCCTCTGAACAAGTGAACAATAGCACAACTAGATCAATAATAAGCCAGATGTAGTTCTGGTATCGTGGATGCACCTGTGCCAGTGACACACAATGGCGTGTGCTATTCCTTTTGCCAAATGAGAATATTAACATGCAGTCGCGCAGCGTGAATAAATGCCAGGGAAAATAACATTGAAATGCAAATCATGTTGTTGGACTGTAAAGTGTTTTTTGGGGAATTTTTTGCTGTGTAACAGCTGGTGATTATGTCTCTCTTTGCCACACGCTGTAAACGAATGCAGAGGATGTTCTGTGCTGCTTTCTGACTAATTGCTCCAGATACCTGCATGCTCGGGGGATTACAGGCAGTTACAATAATGTGCTCAAAGCTGATTACATAAAGATGCTGGGACATTTTTTTTATCTCTAAACGCATTGATGTGCTCAAAAGCACCTACACCCGTAAACAAACCATATTATCCTGAATTATCACAGGATGCAAGGGAAAAAAACCCCAGCGTGTTATCATTTATTCATTCCAAAAGCATGACGATGAGCTGCTGGACACAGCTGCACTTATACATTTCAATTGTAAGGTGAAGGCTGCACAATTTAACACAACACAATTTAAGGGGCTGTATATTGAAATAATGGGCCTGACGGGTGGTCGTATTGCAGCCAGCCACTGGATTGTGTGATTTTGCTGTACATGTGCTCAGAAAGGGAATATGTGCAGATGCAATGCGGCACATCTGTATGGCGTCTAATATATGCCTTGTAGGATGGGCATCACATCCTGAGTGCTGAAATCGTCCCCGATCTTCATGTGCGCAAGTTCACGCTACAGACTTCGTGTGTGCATGGTTTGAGAGGGAAGGTGTTTAAATCATACAGTAAGGCCTTAGCTAAGCCGTTACATACGATCCTCATTTACGCTCCGGACCCATTTTAAGTGGAGTCTATGCATAAAGGATAGGGTGGCTCCTGTTTGCGGAAACCCATAAGTGCTGTTTTGAAGCTAAGCCCAGTAGTGGAGAAATTAGTAATATCGGACCTGATTCACACTTAAGAATCTTCTTAAAATAAGAACTTAAAGTCACTCCTGGGCTAAACCATGGTGATTGCTGGGGAGTCATATTTCATCTGTTGCAAACAGTACTAGTGTTAAGAGGTGATGTTTCCTATCCCAAGTCTAAATAACAGTGTAATAGTAAAGCTGGTCAGTATCTGTGTGCAGTAAGCAATTCAAAGATATTTCCCTGCATGCAAAGAATACAATTACCTTGACTCCCCCCGAAAACAACATGGTTTTGCCCAGGAGTAACTTTAAGTTCTTATTTTAAGAAGATTCTTAAGTGTGAATCAGGTCCATCACCAGCACTGGGGCTCTACTATATGGCAAGAGGCTAATCTAAATCCCTCCCCCTTCCACTTCTAACTAAGCACTCCCCGAGGCGGGATTAGCACACCTCTTTCTTCCTAATCTACTCCGTGTGGTCTTTAAAAGCAATCTATGTACCTAACTGGTATGTAGATTGCGTAAATGTACTACTGTGCATATGCAGTAGTTACATTCTTAAAATTGCGCACCTAAGAAGCCGGAGCTCATTAGGTGTGGATGCGGTCCTAAATTACCACACAGAAAACACTAACTTTAATCTAAGTTTGCACAATCCCAGAAATGTGGAAGGACGCATGAGCCACATCACAGGTATGGACGTGGTGCGTAACCGCAAAATCGGAAAGCCGACTGTTAACCTGGCGCTACTAAATGCTTTAACTGATGCACTTGTCTTTATCCCCCAGGGTCGTTAAGATGACACCTATCATATAGAATATTTTAATGGCGACCTTTGTGTTCAGCATTATAATAACCCCAAACCTGAGCATAGTTACTAAATTACAAGCTAATTACCTCTATTGACGCAACTCCAACCGGACAGAGAGAAGCTCCAACGGTGGAAGAAGACAGAGGGACAGGACACGAGAAGAGAAAATGAACAGAGGAGGGAAAGTGGATGGCGGGAAAAGAAGACAAACAGAGGGAGGACAGACAAAGGAGAGCAGCGGGGAGAGAAAACATTATGATAGGGTCGGTGACAGTAACTGCATATTTACCTTTCTCCGTTCTGTAAATTAAATATAATGAACATTTAAGCATGGGACATAATACTTCCACATATCTTTTTCCATTGAGGCTTTGCAGCTTAGGGTGCTGGTGGGTTCGTGTATATAATCAGTACAGGGAACGTTGAGAAAACGTTACCTTCATCTTGATATTTGCGTTAAAGCTTTTCATCAGTGCTTGATCCTTGCTACGCCCTTCGTTGACTTTATCAATAAGACTTTGTGCACGGGTCTGTAGCTCCTCCACGCAGGCTTCCAAAACTGCAAAATATTCAGATGATTTCCCTTCAGAAATAATGTTGCCGGCTGCCGCATCCGATGTTAAAGGAGATGATAACGTGGGGCTTGAAGGCCTGCAAGACCAACAGAAAAATCTGATACATTTCATGCAATGTAGCTAATGATATTTATTGAACAATATATGAAGTGGGAATTTCTGCCCATTTGTACGTATTTAAAAACATGAAAAAAAAAGTCTGAGGAGTATATTTAACAGAGCTACTAAATGCGGACATGTTGCCTATATCATCCAAGTAGATCGTGTCTTTCATTTACCAAACACATTTTTGAACATTATACCTAGAATCTGATTAGTTTTTATGGGCAAACATCTCCATTTTCCTCTTTAGTGTTGTTTTAAATATGTAAAATGGTCTGGAAATTAACCTTAAAAAATAACAATGTTTTATGTAATCTTAATAGAGTTTGTTTTCCAGCGACCATCATAACACGGAGGTTGCATGGGAAATTGCATAGTGACCACACGCTGCTCGATAATCATTATATCTTTGCTGATACTATATGGATTGTTTCGGGGCTATACGAATATCAGGCCAGTGCCTTTCTGGATCGTCTTGTTGTCATTCCAAAGAGTTGATGTATGCCGCACACTACATGATAATCTGGGCAGAGTAACTTTGAGTGTGTCCAGATGTTTTCCACATCTATAAGACTTCAAACAGCAAATGGAAGCTGGTGGTCTAAGTTTAAGATCCACCGCTGTTTGCAAGGGGAGTGACTCTTTATGCAGTGGGCTGGAACCTGCTAGGATCTTAACATTAGATGCGTATATTTGCGATCTTTTCTCAATCGCATCTCTGAATCAGCCCCCTAATCTTTATATCTATAAGACTTACAGGAAGTCAATCTTGGTTAAAGTTGGTTTATGTATGTTTGGGAATTTAGATTGTAAGCACCACTGGGCAGAACAAGCTTTAAATGCATAAATGTGGACTTAAAAGCATGACACTGTTTTTAGAACAATTATTCAATGAATGTGCTTAACCTCCCTTGTGCTTACAGTATATATTATTTTACATTGACAAATGTCATTGATATAGTAGGACTAACCAGTTGTAAAGAAGCTCTGCTTAAAATTGTGATATAAAAACTAAAAACAAGAGCACATATCAAAATATTACTATATGCTTTAGCAGTATAATACTCTTTGAAATTCATCCAATAGTTTTTAAAAAAAAGAATGCTACAGGAGTGATTTTAATTGCAACATTTGATATCAATTCTCCATGATATAAGTAGTACTAGATTTTCTGGATTTATGCATTTTATTGTTAATTATATGCACTGCACATGATATTTTGCAGCTTGATATTGTATTTTAGTGAATATTTTGATAGGTGCTCTTGTTTTTAGTTGTTATATCATTTTAATGAATAAATATTTGGTAGTATTCAACCAGCACTCCTTTACGGTTGGTTAGTTTTTCTTTTGGGATTGGTCAGCCATAAAGAGAGCAGCAGTTGTACATCTCTACTAATATTTCAACAGTGAGATATATCTGTATTTCTAGCACCATATTCGCCTCATTGCTTTGTTTGATATAGTAGAAGGGTAGACTTCAGCCTATTCCATCCATTTTGGGAGATGGTGGTCTGTTCTTTATTTAGCTCTCTAACTGAATTACCTTGGCTCAATTAAATAATTGGTGTAAAAGGTTTGTTCAATTATTAAAGGCCAAGCTAATCTGACCATTACCATAGACGACAACAGACACAAACAAAAATGGGTCAGATGAGAGAGCCTCAGGAATTGGAAATCAAGTGCATCTATCCCATTTAATTGACCTTTACTTATATTAAGCCACATCCAGATTTCTGACACCAAAATTACGCACGCAAATTGTTGTCTGGAAGGAAGGGAGCATGCGGGCTCCAGATTTTATGTGATTTACGCAACAGGGCCGGACTTCTCCACCTGCCAAAAGTACGCAATGTGGACAGGGTGGAAGATTTAAATTTTGCAGGAGGTTCTGAGTTTAAAACTTCTGCTTGGATCAGCGTTCCTTTATTCTAAATTATAACAAGGTAAGTACTAAGTACTGAGCTTAAAGACAGAACATTAAATTCAATTTAAACAAATGAAAATAATAAACATTATAACCATTTTTAGAGAGGGACTTTTAGCAGGGACTTTATAAGTTGCTGTCAATAGCACACCAAAATTCCTGCAAGTAAGGAAGTCTTAATGGCTTTGAAGTGAGAGGGAACCCCTTATACAGAAATTGACTAATAAATTGGGAAAGCCTACCTAGCCCCTATGTTAGAAGCGTCATTGAGAACACAAAATACTTGAGTTTCCAAGTCTCACCGAGAGGAGGATGGGGTGGGAGAGGAGCCTGTTCGGTCAGGTTTAACATTAATGGGGTTTGCAGAATCCTCTCGCACCTCCTTGTTATCTAACTCAGACGCAGTCTCAGCCATATGTACAGAAAAACTGTAACAAAATGAAAAAAAATGAATTAAAGAACTGCATAACCCATTCACAGGCTTGCTTAACAAAATGGAGTATAATTGGTTTTATGGGATAAATATTTTATATAGTATAAATAAAAAATCTCTAAACTTGTACAGTTTTATGGTTTAGGGTTAGCATAGACTAAACTTAATGAAGCTAAATATATATATATATATATATACACACACACACATACATTACATACATACATTTTGGAGGCAGAACTAACACAGGTTTTATATACTAAATATGGATTCCTTTTATTAGCCATATCTGCTGAGACCCTAAGGGTGAATAGTGGAGATCTGACACTATATTAACAATCCTTAAGTGCCCAATTGAGCTGTAGTTAACACATACACAAACCCAAATCAGGGTAAATTGTGTAGTACTGTGATTATGATGCAGATTTATATTGAACTGTAAACATACTATATGGTTTTATTTTTTATAAATTTGCCATGTAAAACTTAAATGCATAACTAGTTTAAAAACTATTGCAGTGAATGATATAAACCATTCTTATTCCTTCATACAGTGGTGTATTTATACAATAATCAGGCATGTGACAGTAAATACACAGAATACTCGTCACAGCGGCAATGGACTTATTCAGAACAGATTCCCAGTAATACGTGTAGGTGTAGAAGCTACAAGTACTACAGGTAATGTGAATACAGAGTGAGCTGTGACTATTCCCTCATATACATGAATATAGAGAGACTGGAGAGCAGACATGTTACATGGAGACTTCTCCTCACACTATTGCGCGCAATGGCAAAAATAAAGCGCGGGAAGACAGGGGTTAGGGTATAGCTTATTCCTATAGGCTGCGAGAACGGAGAGGCCGACCTTGGTGGACAAATCAGCGAGCAGAGTCGAAGTAAAGGGATGCCGCTGTGCAGCCTGGCTGAAAGACAGGCCCGGCCAATCAGATCATGGGAACGCAGCCTCCTACTTGTGTGACTGCAGCAGCTCTGTGTGGAAGTGAGACAGACCCCGCCCACTTGCACCACGTGAGTCGTGCCTGTGTGACTATAGCTGGGTGCTCAGGGGAGGCACAGCAGCAGAGGAGCAGGAAGGGGAGGCTCGGGACAGAGGAGTGACTTGTTAATAGGGGTTAATGTAAACTGAGGAGGGGGTTTAGTTACTTGAGAACTGAGGAGGGGGATTAGTTATGTGTGAACTGAGGAGGGGGTTTAGTCAGGGCCAAATTAACAATGGTGTTAATGGGACCACAGGCCCAGGCCTCCATCTGGAAATAGGCCCCCAAACACTGCAGATCTGCAGGCCTCCCTCACTGCAGTATATAAGGATGAATATCAGGGACTGACATTCTCTTCCAAAACATTCTATATAGTACGGGGCCCTTGTTAATTTTTAATCCCAGGCCCACACAGTCCTCTGCCTGGCCCTGGGTTTAGTTATGTGTTTACTGAGGAGGGGGTTTAGTTAGCCCAATTTAGTGTAAATAGATAACGGGGTACATTTTATACCCCTTTCACATCACCACCAAAAACCACCCGGGTTTTTCAGAGTTGGTGATGTGAAAGCGGTATAAGTGATCTTTGGGTTAGGGATAAGATCAGGGTTACTGACTCTCTGAATATCCAGGAGACTATCAAAATTCAGATATTTCTCCCAAAATCCTGGGAGAGCTGACAATTCTCCTGCACCTGGCTTGAGGCCGCAATTTCATTCAAATACTCTCCTCTCCTTGTGTGTGTCTCCACAGTCGGCCTCAAGCCCCTCCCCCATCCCTGTTAACATTAGGACTAGTAGCGTTGATTTACATGAATCGCATCATTAAGCCTTGCCCCCCATGCCGGTATCTATCTCTGTCCTCCAAGATCTCCCGGAGGGAAGAGATAGAATGTAGTTAGCGCTGACTATGGCTGGATACACACCGGGGCTTTTTCGGAAAATAATCTTTCCAGTCAGCCAATCAAAAGACTGTTTCACCAGATATCCTACCCGTGTGTACTGTCCAAAGATGCTCAAAAATCTTTTGAAATGGTCTGTGATCTTTTGATTTGATCTTTCAAAACTCCTGATTTGTCAGATCAAAGATGGATATATATCTTTTTCTTTTTGCAAGCGTGTACTGTGTCTATTCGGAGTTCTAAGGACAGTACACACTGGTAAATATATCTGGTGATTGTGTGAGATTACAAAGATTATCTGTTGAAAAGTCCCGGGGCCAGATTTACCATGCTGCGGGTTTGGAAAATTGGAGATGTTGCCCATAGCAACCATTCAGATTCTAGCTGACATGAGTGCTAGAATCTGATTGGTTGCTATGGGCAACATCTCCACTTTTCCTTTCCCTCAGCTTAGTAAATCTAGACCCCAGTGTTTACCCTGCTTTAGATGTAGATTTATAAAACATCTCTACTTTTTTTTTATACTGACCTTATAATAGTTCTTTTTTTTTTTTTACTTTTCTTTTACATTGTTTATTACTGTCCCAATTTATGTACCCATCCAGGAGTGGGGGTGGGGACATATTTTTATGGGTTTTTTTGCATTTGTAAATACAAAATTAAAATTGAGACACACTTTGAACAAAAAAATTAAGGATTTTATAACATGAATATTTTTTATTTAAAAGATTACTTTGACAAAGAAATAATACATTACTAAATAAATGATTAACTTAATTTTATTTGTGGACATAAAAATGTGAATAAAAAGGAGGAGCGTGATGAAGATGAAAATGAGTGACACATGAGACCACACTATAAACTATAACGTGACATAGGGGTTTAAGCTGGAAGGACAGTTGGTATTTCTCAGGAAAGGGTCTTATTGCTGTAATCCTGAATTATGTCACAGTTCGTCTAGATCTGCCAGCAAAAGACATTAACGAGAAAGAGCCTGATAGTCTCTGCCTGTATAAGCAACGCAGCCATCAATGGAAAGACCATTCAAACATTGATCAGCAATTTCTTTCTTGGTAGACATAAAACAGTGAGTATTATTTAATTGCCATTGTAATGTGTGTTTATATACATATATTATGAGATAGAAAAAAAGATATATAATAAATCATATTTATTAAAGCAGTTGCAAAAATTTGCTGTGTTTCAGCTTTATGTAACTTGTTTAATAAATATGATGATTTTTTTTTCCGAGTGCCTTTTATGTATATAAAATGGCACTTGGTTAGAAAAAAAACATATATATATATATATATATATATATATATATACACAACATATGTATTTGTCTCTCAGTCTCTACACTATGCAATTTGTATTATAAAAAGTAACCAGCACTCCCCTGATCCTGAAAATATAATTAGTCCTAGTTGCTGAATGTGGATTAAATAAAAAATATTCTAGAACAAGATTGACCCCAATTGGAGATGAAATAGGAAAGGTATCTGAAAAAATCACTTGCTTTAGTACATGCATAAAATAATGACAGGGCTGATCTAGAGTTTGAGAGTGAGGAGAAAAGAAGGTGCAAGCAGAACCATCTCGCAATGTCGGGTGCATGGGACAAATTTAAACTGTGAAAATAGAATTAGAGTTGAGAGGGGATGTTTCCTAGCTCAACTCTAAAGTAAAAATAAAACATAAAGCTATGCAGTAAGGTGTAAAAGCAAAGAATTTTAACTGCAATCCATTAAATTGAAAAATGTATTGGTAGTGTGCAAAAGAATACTACATTGAGAGTCTTCTAATAAATGACACAACCATAAGACAGTAAGAATACAATGGATAGGAAGAATCATTTTGTGTTACAGAGCTTACTATTGAATTGAATGTAATATAGAAAAGATTTATGGGCGCTAAATAATAATTAAAAATAAAAATATTAAGAAACAGCTGCCGTCTGGGGAGGTAGTGCGATCTCCCCTCTTATTCCAGGAAAAAAAACTGTAACTTCATACACAAAGAAAGGGGTTCTTGACAGCGCTTAAAATAACTTGAAAATCGTAATCAAACAATTTGTATTTCTTAAACACCAATGTATCCAGTTCTCATAATGACTTTCTAATACAGTTGCTTAATTTTGTACTCACACGGAATTATTTTTTATTTGACGGCCATTTTTATTTACAATTGCGTGGAACGGCTATGGGGACGGCATGTGCCCCCTCATTTGCCAATTTGTTTTTGGGCTGGTGGGAGCGCTTCACTGTGTTTTCGGAGTCACATGAGACGTGGACTTCCCATGTTCTCATGTGGCTCCGTTACATTGATGATGTGTTCATCATCTGGCAGGGTGATGTCGCTCTCCTGGATGACTTTGTAGCTATCCTAAATACTAATGATTTGAACCTTAGACTCACTATGACTAAGAGTTTGGAGAGAATAGATTTCTTGGATGTGTCCATATATGTTGATGGCAATCGGAAATTATGTACGGACTTGTTCCGGAAAAACACTGCCACCAACTCTATCCTGCACTGCACAAGCGCTCACCATGGGAATGTAATATCCAATATACCCAAGGGTGAATACCTGCGACTTCGCAGAAATTGTTCTACGTTAGCTCAGTTCAAAATAAGAGCGAATGAACTATGTACAAGATTGCAAGATAGAGGGTACACCAAGAAATCTTTGACCAAGGCTTATCACCATGCCCTCAGGACTTCTCATGAGGACCTGATTTATTCCAAAAACAAAAATAAAAATAAGATTCCCACTAGTGAGTCGAAAATTAGAGTCATCACTGATTTTTGTCATCAATCAAAAACCATTACCAATATTTTGAACAAGTTTTTGTTCATTCTGAAATCAGATAAGAATTTAGATCCTGTTTTGGATCACTCCATCCCTATGTGTTGGCGCCATGCACGTAATCTTAACGACTTTTTGGTGAAGAGTTACTTTACATCCCAGACCAACCATAAGGATAAATACCCTGGGTCTTATCCATGTGGTAGCTGTAACGTATGTCATCATATTGTAAAAGTGCCTGAGATTAAGGATCGCTTTGATTACATCCATCAGCTTAATTTCTATGCAAATTGTAACTCGAAATGGGTAATATATTGTCTGATGTGTGACTGTGCATCTAAGTACATAGGCAAGACCTTCCGTCCGTTCAAATCTAGACTTCAGGAGCATATAAGGTCTATTCGTAACGCACCAGATGATAAAGCTAAATTAAAAACGTTATCTCCGGTGGCACGACACTATCTTGTATATCATAAGTCTAACCCTCGGGGGCTTAAGGCATTTGTTGTTGAAAAATTGATTCCAACTATTAGAGGTGGTGATTTGAATAATCTTCTTTTGCAGAAAGAGATACGATGGATCTCTCTCCTTGATACAACCTATCCTAATGGACTTAATGAAAATGTTACATATGTTCCATCCTTGTAACTGTGCAGAATTATTAGTGGCCCTCCGTGTTTGGTTAATTATTATTGGGGAAGATCTTGTGTTTTAAATATTATATACTTAACACTCATCTGGTAAGGATGGAATAACAAATGTGCGTTTATTTATATGCTACCTGAATGTCAGTATTTCACTTCCTAACGCCTTGTTTTTACCTGAATTCATTATTGCTCTTGGAACATGTTCCTATTTCTCTTCTTTTTGTGTCTTTTTGGCTGGCTTTATTTTAGTATTGAGGATATTTTTCCTGAAAACAAAATAAAAATAATAAACAATATTCTTATGCTCTAATTAGTGCTTCTGATCATACATGGAATATATATTTAGTCAAGCCAACCCTATATGGGATCTATGCTAAGTTAATCTCTCTTTGGAATATGTTTGAATAGCCCTTCCGATTATGGGCATTTGTGTGTTCCTGCCCCTTTAAAATTTAAATGGACAATGCGTTGCTGCTTGCAGCATGTCCGATGTTCTTGTTAAGTTTTAGTATTAGACATATAATATGGTGCCAACCACATCTAGAATATATGTGATTATTCTTATTATGCTATGCGCCTTATATGTTAGATGCACAACATTACTGATAGGGGTTTATATATAGTGGTTTTCATGTAAATCAAACATATTGCAAATATATATGAAAAAACACACCAGAGCTTGCTAGCTCTGTTTATTTGATAAAGTACGTCCTATATTTCCAAACGATTTACTTAGCGCATAAAGATACTTTAGTTGCACTTAAATGGATACTTTGTAAAATCTTTTTGATTTGTAATGCCATGTTTCTTTTAGTTTTGCAGTGAACGTATTTTTCACAGCTGTGCAATCATTCTGGTTCTCTTACCAGCATATACGTGTCAGCACATGATTGGAAGCTTCTGATTATTTAAACCCTTCACTTTTACTCACTCTTCATGTGCTCCTTTGAGAAAGCCGACACTCACCTGGCAAAACGCGCGTTAGGACTCCTGGATCCCCGTGATGCGCACCGGTGGATCCTTCACCCTGGCATGCCGTTATCTGGAGGTTTTTATGAATGGGTAAGTATGCCGGCTCACTTACCCATTCTAGAAAGAAAAACAAGCAATTAGCTGCCATTTCAAAATAGAGACAGCTGAAAATGAGCTTTCGGCTGTCTCTATTTCTAAAACGGGTTTTTCTTGCCGCCAACTCCGTCCCGTTGCAAGTACACACTGTATGTAACAAAATTTCAAGAATTTGATTTAAGAAAGACAGGATCCTTATGCATGCCCACTATGTAAGCATCCTGTCCGCTCCTATCGCGCATGTGTACGATGACAGCCTCCGGCAGTGGGGTGTGATGCCATGCGTACTTGGTGTATCATGCTGGGATGGGGGTATAGATGGAAATGGTACAGTAAGGGCGTGGCTAAGTCCTTACATACAGTTCGGCATTAAGCGCCCACCCCATTGTACATGAGATGTGTGTGTAAAAGTTAAGGCAATGGTCAGGACTTGGAGGGTCTGCAAGGAAAGTGTCCTACCCTTACACACATGGGGCCAGATTTACAAAGCTGCAGGTTTGGAAAAGTGGAGATGTTGCCCATAGCAACCAATCAGATTTTAGCTGACATTCTCTAGTATGTAATAGAAAAAAAATAGAATCTGATTGGTTGCCATGGGCAACATCTTCATCTTTTCCAAACCCGCAGCTTAGCAAATCTGGCCCATGGACTTAAGTATCACACGCATGTAAGCATACCATGGCATTACATGCGTGCAATCATACTTAAATCAGGACCAGGGCCAATATTTTTAATAGCAGTGTAGATGATACAAAAAAAAAACAAAAAACATGTCATCTGTAAAATAAAAAGCTATAAAAATGGAACACTTATTGAAGAAATGTAATAAACCATAGAAAATGGAAACTATCTGCAAATGAATAATGAGCTATGACAGGGCAGAGGAAATGTAATGTAGACACAGATAGGTTTATGCATCAAGCTTTTTTTTATCCATTACATTTTTATTAAATTTTCACAAATAGGTTACAGAAAGTAAAAGGGAATAGGGGAAAATACAGATCACTATTAACATTATAGAGAGTCATGAGTAAATGGAACTAGGTATAATACAGTGGTAAGATTACATATGAAACAAATATGGATCAACATCCAACACTAACACTAACAGCATTTATGAGAAAAAGTGGGGGGGTTACTACCTGAGGATAACTTAAACAAAGAAATTCAATATATGGGGGTAGATCCAGAACTACGTTTGCCATACGTTTTTTCGCGTAGCGTATTTTCTTGCGCGTAAATTCGTTACACTCCCCTCGGCACACCCCTTGAACGTACGCAATTTGTCAAGATACGCTTTCCAAACCCTACCTTAACTTTTTCCAACGTAACCGCATTCATACGCACACGTACGTAGGGGCTAGACGAATTTACGCAGCTAAGCACGCCCATACTGTACACTTTAAATACAACCCCCCGCCTACTTCACGTATTTCAGACGTATTTTGGATGCACGTAAAATGGCACGCCCACACGTAAGTATTTACGTGACACATACGTGAATGGCCCATACGTTCACAAATACGCTACGTTATTGTGCGTATTTTCTATGGTGCGCATGCGCAGTACGTACTAAACAGCGATTTTACATCTCCGCCACGCGTAAATTCGCTCCGAAGCGTTGTTCTGGATCAGGCCCATGGTGGCTAATCTCCCATATTAGGATTGATTTTTTAAGTTTTCACAACTTGGACTAGTATAGGACCCGCTAGAGGTGGAGGTAGACCCAGGCAAATAATGAGGATTACCAGAAGTAAACTCCACCCATTTAGCATCTATACTTTTTCACACGAAATACAATCAGAAAATAAATGGGATTTGGGAAATTAGTGTCAGATGTTGCTGTACACAATGTCAGGCAGCTGCTGCAAAAGCAGATCAATAATGGCTGCACAACAACCTAGAGATGCAGATGTATCATTCCAAGAAGTGTTCTAAACACTTGATCCACCTGTGATGTAAGAGCATAATAATCCAGCCTGTTTGCATTAGGAAATGGAGGTTATGACAGGATTGCAGACACTTAACTCCTCAGTCAGACGGTCTCATCCGCAGTCTGCGTACCAGTTCTTCGTCTCCAATGAAAAGCCTTCGTACACAGATTACAAGCCTATGGACACAGAGCTCATTCCTCTCCCAAAAGCGGTCATCTACCTCCTCTTGGCAGCGCTGGTTGTGGTGGCTGCAGCTTACGCCATTATTGGACATCTTATCAGAGACTTAGCCCATGACATTGCAGGTAAGATTGGGTGAAAATATTGTATGATGTGCTGTTATATTGTAATGGTAGAAGGAGGTAAAAAAAACAAACAAGCTAAACCATATTTTGGGGCGTGTAAGGAACTTAAAGTGACCCTGGACAGAAAATTCTGCCACATGTGGGTGAGATTAATTATAGACAGGGGTCAATTTAAAGAAAGTGGGATTTGCTGCTGCGCGCCAACAAAATCCACATCCTTAATGAGTGCGGCGCAAATATATAATGTTGGAGGGACTGGATCTGATTCACACCTAAGGTGCGGAGATTTGAGAAATGACCTAATACGCGTACCAGTTAGATACATAGATTGCCTAAAGAAATGGCGTAATGTCGCCTCAGGGAGTGTTTAAATGCTGTCTCCGGGAGGCAGTGGGAGGGGGGAGTGATATAGATTAGCCGGGGAGGGCAGGGGGGAGGCATTGTCCGTGCATAGTGTCCACTCTTAAGTGCCATTAGGTACCTAAAAACAGGGGGTGCGTTCAGGGCAGGACGAGTGAGATCTCTCAGCACCTATCTCACTCTTAACTGTGAATATGGTCCCCTGTGTACAGCCAATTAAATGCACGTAAGATTGTTATGTCAAAGAGCTAGACTCAAATACAAAGTCTACTTACTGTATTGTACAGGGGGGAAATACTGGTGGAATACTAGAGATTTATAGTGTATTATAGTGACCACCTCCCAATACAGAGAGCATCCTAATAACCACCATCCAATAGACAGACCATCCTATTGAGCATCACCCAATATAGAAAGCGTCCTAGTGATGACGATCCAATACAGAGAGCATCCTAGTCATTACCATCCAATAGAGAGCAACCTAGTCATCACCATCCAATAGAGCATCCTAGTCATCACCATCCAATAGAGCATCCTAGTCATCACCATCCAATAGAGAGCATCCTAGTCATCACCATCCAATAGAGAGCATCCTAGTCATCACCATCCATTAGAGAGCATACTAGTCATCACCATCCAATAGAGAGCATCCTAGTCATCACCATCCAATAGAGAGCATCCTAGTCATCACCATCCAATAGAGAGCATCCTAGTAACTACCATCCAAAAACAGAGAGCATCGCAACGACAATCACCAAGACTCCAGGCTGTGTAACCCTGCCCACATATAGGTGCTCCCCTCTACCCACCTTATACACTTCCTGCATCCTAAACAGTGGAACAGAGCAGGCGGCTAGAGAACACTGCGGCCGCGCTGTCATGTCCCAGGCACTAGCTCTAAGCGGTCGCCATAGTGCACATGTACGGACCAACGATCGTGCTGCTCATGCATCGAATAGGCCGCGGGTTCTCCCCCATCCAGAGACCTGCACACAACATCCAAGTCCTCTCCAGAGAACAGAGGGGTTTGTTGGGTGGCTTCAAAAGCCACCAACCTACTGGGTAGCCTATCTTAAGGCCTAGGCCAATCCTCTCCTGTTCATAGCATAATAGAATACATTGTTCTTTTAGAACGTGTTCTATATATTGGCTACTGGATAAGCATCTGTTCTTTGCACATGTTTATATAGACTCCACAAATGCCGTAAGCCTACATGCATAACATGGTCATTCACACCCATTTCCTGTGATGTGAACGTTTGACCACTCACTGAATCACTGTCTCCTCCCAGATTGCATTCTCGGGCCCCAGATGGAAGGTAAGAATCACACTGCGCATGAACTGAAGCCAGCAAAAAAGTCTCCCCTGCCTGTTTCTACGGATAAAATAAATACTTACTGTTCGCCCGCTCCGCCTGAGGTCTACGTGATTATGGGAGACACCAGCGAGACACAGAACCCTCCAACGTCACGGCCCAGCGACAGAGCTCAGCAGAAATTGACTTTGCAACGTGTCTAAAGCTTGTTGTATCATTCATAACAGCAGATGCTGCTTGTTCTTATGCTGTGCAGAGAGAAAGACAACACAGTCGTCTGGACGATCCAACAGGTGAGGCGAAACACATCGGCCTTAAATTCTGCAAGACACCATCCGTAAAGTAACTCGGACTTTGTGAGACAGCGGCGCTTTGCTGTTAATCATTACATGTTGGAAATGTGCGAATACCCTGTTTATGGTTCCATCTCCACAAGTGGCGATCATCTGTTACTTCCTAAAACGCTGTATTATAGCGAGTGCCCTTAACCTCTGAGCGAGCATTTTCATTGCGGTGCTTTTAACCATGATTTATTTATTTTTCTTCTCAATGGTGCCATTTGTTTTTGGTTTTTAAACTCCTTAGGCCTGATTCAGACTTAAGGAGCTTGAAATTGAGAGGAAAATTACTCCTGGGCTAAACCATGTTGATTGCAGGGGGAGTCAAGGTAATTGTATTCTTTGCATGCAGGGAAATATCTTTGAATTGCTTACTGCACACAGATACTGACCAGCTTTACTATCACACTGTTATTTAGACTTGGGATAGGAAACATCACCTCTCAACTCTAATACTGTTTGCAACAGATGAAATATGACTCCCCTGCAATCACCATGGTTTAGCCCAGGAGTGACTTTTTTCTTCATTTTGATTAAATGTCTGCAGACTGTGGACTCTCTATATCTCTCGCTTGTATGGTGTTACCATACAAGGACCTTACCTTAAGATATCTGCACCAACCCGTATGTAAAATGGGGGCAGCCTTTACTGTACAATGTGCACCCTTCCCCCGACCCATTGCCATCGAAATACTGACCAGGATGGATCCAGAATTCCGTGCTGGTACTGTGGTGCCTGCAGTACCAAGAGGTGATCGGAAAACGCCCCCTCAGCATAATTTGGGACCCAACCCATTTGCCTCTAACCGTCTCCATTAAACTGATATAATTCTGACTCATTGCACTGTGACAAACACCCAATGGAGATTATTTTAGTCCACTGAATGTATCATGCGTGTATGGTATATGTATAAGAGAGATCAGTGCAAACCATTGCCTTCCTTAAAAACCCCCATTAGTGATGCCATATGCTCCTGATGAGGGTGTAATTGATGAACCATGTTGCTACAGGTACAATGAGTGAGTGATGATGTGACATAACCATGAGCAGGGATGTCAGACACTGGCCGGATACTGATAATTATTTCATGTATTTGTAACCCTTTATTAAAGTGTCTCTTTCTGATTTTACAAAATGGAGTCACAGACTGGCTTCATAAACCAACTTCTTTGACTTTGCCATAGAATCTTGCAGGCAGCTAATATTTCATGTTTATTAATAAACAACAAAGGTGGTTACTGGCAAACTGTACATTTATTTCCATTTAACATTATGATCTGCACAGCGGAGGAGTTGATGTAAAGCTCTATTTATGTGTTCAATATTCCCTTTTGTAACAGTGTTACTCAGTGGATCACACCATCCGTTCCGCCATCAGGAACCAAACACCTCGGATACAGGATGTGTGGACTGTGGCATAGCTAAATAAATAAACACGATTACATCCCACGCTCGGATATTACAAGACACATTGCAAGATTGATCACTTTCTAGATCTTAGGATTTGTAATTAATCTTGAGCAAAGGCTTCATACTGGTTTAGAAAGGGATGTGAAAAAACTCATGGATCTATAACCTATACTGCACAGTTATTTAGCCCATAACCTTGCATCTGGATTTATCGATGTACTGCGTATAAATAACGTGTTTTAGAAAGAACTACATAAAGGGGCAGATTTCCGGAAGCTATGGGAAACGGCTCCATTTTCTCTCTTTAGAAAACATATAAAATGTACCACAAAGCTTTTATTCATCCTATAAATGAAGTATGGGTAATATAAAGCTCTGCTCTTGGTGCCTGTACAAGTTCCACATGAACAATGCTGTTTTAATCCCCCCTCAGTGTTTATCAAAAGGTGTTTAATAATAATCTCCTCAGCGTCTCTTCCCTGGCTAGCCGCTCATTAGGAGTCCAGACGGCATATTGGACTGTCGTAAACCATCTGCAGGTTGACTTTGTGTCCCACCAGCTCTCGGATATTATTAATTCCATACTTTATCATTGTCGGCCTGGAATAAAAAACAAAACAAAAAGATCATTATTATAAGGCTCTTGTGGGACTTTTCATTTTTACGTGGAATAAAAGATTCAGCTTAATCCGCTAGCCATGGCTTGCACTATACAGACCACCAAGCATTTGGACCTCTGACCGCTAACAAGGCCAACCTTAAGTTGCCCAACTGCATGGGGAAATTCTCCCAAGGCAGGGGATCAGGATGATAAGCAGAGATAGGAAAACCCATACTGTACACTTACTAAGAAGGAACTTCCACTAGTGAACTCAGCCCCACCCCTCCGATTAAAACCTAAATGCTCGTGTCTGGTTAGGTGGTTTCATGTATTGTCCGCAGTCCGACAAACATACAGAAGTTAAACAAAAATGTAAGTCTAACTGGCCCCAAAACCTTTTCTTACAGCATTAACTGTGGGCCTGAGAGCAAAATGGAGCCCACTACAGACATGAACCCCATCAGGCAGCACACTAGCAACCAAACAATTCTAGCCCCAACCTGCTTAACGATGGCCCCCCTCTGCCCATACACACTGCTCTCTAGTTTCCCGAGTATCGTTTCACAAACTGTACAAATATTTGCTGCAATTATATGCTCGCCCACAAGGTGGCGCTGTGCAGAAATATGAAGGGTCATCCTTGCAGTGAAGATTTCTACAGACATTGGAACATTGTTGATCACAAAAATTAGGAGCTCCCAAAATGCCAATCAATCGCTTCAGACAATTCTGTAGCACGGTCAGACAGTACACACTGTATGTACACAAAGCGTGTTTGTATTACACACTGGGAAGATGTCATCTTATTGAGTAATCTGCGCAATTATCATCAGAAAAAGCCCCAGTGTGCCTCCAGCTTAACATGATCAATAAATAAATGTTAATAACTGAAATCTATGATTAACATGAGAAAGGGATTTAATAAGCACAAAATCTTGTGCTCTCAGGTGCTACATGGAAGAACACAAATTATACACAAGAACAGACTAAAGACAACAAGAAAAATGACATATTAGCAGACAATGCTTAAGTACCATCCACTAATAAAACGTCTCTTCTCTTCCTTTCATACACGCTCTATAATAAACAAAAATAAAGAACCTGAGCCAGACAATAGAGGATTGTATGAGCTTGTTCAGAGCGCTAACACTAGGCCAGAATTGCTAAGACTGGCTAGTAGAAAAATATATACAAAAATATTTAGTGATGCACTAGAAAAAGTTCAAATGAGTCTTAAATTAATAAAAAACTAATTTTTATTATCAGCAGCAAATGGCTAAAATATATTCATATTCGACAAAATGATATTAAAATGCCAATACCTCTTAGAACTTGGGAATAAAAGAGTGTATTACAATAAGGTAAGTATCACCTATATTATAAGCACAATGTAACGCTCTATAATATTATATCATAATTACAGCATGAGCAGTAAAACGTGGTCAGAGAGAGGGCACAGCAACATTCAGCAGAGCAGCTAATCACCAGACAGGCGGCCAGCAACGTGGTCATGTAATCCACCCATCTGTCTGGCACGAGGAACATTAAATACGCTGCACGTGTACCATGCTAATACCATCCCAATAAAGGGGATTACACGGTTTCCAATCCAGAAAGGACGCCAATATTTCTAGAAATCATAAACCGCAATATTAATAACCACAAAGACAGAGGCGTGAGGAGATAAACACATCAAAGCAGTGCATCAACGTATAATTACAGAATGGGGAGAGGGAGAAGTAGGAAATGAAAGTTACAAATAAAAAAACCGTTTCGCAGCTATAACGCGTCTTCACTATTGGGCTCGTCCTATAATAAAACGTTACTTGACTGGTGTCAATAGCTCAGTATTTTAGGGTTCAAATCATGGGGTCACAAAACAAGGTTGGAGAGAATCTATTGTTTGAATCTCAGGAGAAGACTCAATTTCCAGGAGAAAGGTATTTGCGCAGAAATAAGTGTATTTTATTTATTAATTAACGGGTTTGCTCCATTGGAGCTACATTCTAAGTTCCCCAACACAGGCCAGGGCTAACCAGCGTGTTTTTGGAGTGTGGGAGGAAACCGGAGCAATGATCATTAGAAATACCTTTACCAGTAAAAATAAAAATGTCCGTTTTATACTGGAAACGATAACAGAAGTTACCTCTGATTTCCACAAGTTCTGTTAAAACTTCTGGAAATATGCGCTTAAGCACTTGAGGAGATTCAATATTGCAATGGGTAAAAATAAATAGTTACTAACATAGAAAGTGCCACATGGTCCATCCAGTCTGCCAATAGGTTTTTTATTTTTGTATTTTTTTCATTACTGGCCCACAGACGCTATAATCCTCAGTTTAAGATTTAGGATATCCTTCTATTTATCCCAAACATGTTTAAACTATTCTACTGTATTCTATTTCACTTATCCCTTCTCTGCTCCAAGCTATACATGTTTAGTTCCTCTAGCCTTTCTTGGTATGATTTGTGACACAGGCCATGCACATGCACCATTTTAGTTGCTCTTCTTTGCACAGTCTCTAATGTATTTATGTCTCTCTGGAGATATGGCCTCCAGAACTGAACACAGTATTCTAGGCGAGGCCGCACCAATGTCCTATAAAGGGGCACCACTACTCTCTCTTTCTGCAAATAATTCTTCTCCCTATGCAACCAAGTCTGACTTGCCTTTCTCATTGCTTTGTTACATTGCTTGGCTTGATATATTCATACTTTGAGTATTTGCACCCCAAGTGCATGATTTAGCACTAAACTGCAGATGCCACAACCTTGACCATTCATCTGGTCTACTCATTTTGTTTACCCCTCCTGGTGTGTCTACCCTGTTACTATCTTCGGGTCATCTGCAAACAGATAAATATACTCC
>WWET01004632.1:2120-31482 GCA_011038615.1 Limnodynastes dumerilii | reverse complement strand
TCACAATATAGCTATATTGGTTTAAGCTCACCTGCCCAGCGTCAAGGCACCTCCTGTAGGTGAGTCCCTATCCATTTGCTATATGTGTACACAGGAGGTCTCTGTTAAGACACTGCCTGCATTTGAATAGCCTGCAGCGGTCATGTTTGGGGAGTGGTCAGACTCCAAAATGAAACTAAACAGTAGCAAAAGAAATGGCCACAGAGACCTCCTGTGTACACATATAGCAAATGGATAGGGACTCACCTACAGGAGGTGCCTTGACGCTGGGCAGGTGAGCTTAAACCAATATAGCTATATTGTGAACTAAACCTCCTTTTTATTTATGTGCAGACACATAGTGTTATTTAATGTATGTTTGGAGCGCCGGACCTCTTTTGTTCCTTGTATTTACATAGTGGTCACTTTGGTCCTTGGCTGCACCCCTATATTTATATATACACTTGCACATATTTAATTTGTTGGATAGAAGCGCAGCCATTTTTCTTCCTACTATATATATATATATAAACAATGTCTTATTTGCAGGTCTTCACCCAGATACTCCATCCTATCCTACACCCAGCGGGCCGTATTCAGAGATCTGTTGGGGACGTACGAGTCCATAGACCACTCTGATCTTTCCGTGTGCACTTACGTGCGCATATGTGCTCCGTCCGAGCGATTTTTTATAACCGCGCCTCCATGCGTTCATTGAAATGCCTGGCCCCTCCCACTGTTAAGTAAATTTTCCCGTACATCGGATTTCAGTGCGTATGACCCCAAGTGTGATTCACATGCACGTCCGTTAGGCACTTCCATGCGTATAGTCAACGTAAACTACATACATAAAGTTACTACGCATGTGCAGCTGATCCGATCCTAAAAATACGCACAGAACTCTCCTGAAAAACGGATCTCTGAATACGGCCCATAGTGTACTTATGTAGTGCATCTTAAAATATTAACCATTTTCACAAGGATATCCAATATAGCTAGTTTTGAACAATTATTTTATAATGCAAAGAAATGTATGGTACTTTGCACCCTGATGAAAACCACCAAGGAGCGTTTGAAACAACTGAAATTTAGCTTTTTTGCTAATAAACTCAAGTCTTCAATGAGTATCTTGAATTAAACTTTACAAGTCTCCTTGAGTGCCTCCATTATATATACACTGCTCAAAAGAATAAAGGGAACACTAAAATAACACATCCTAGATCTGAATGAATGAAATATTCTTATTAAATACTTTGTTCTTTACATAGATGAATGTGCTGAAAACAAAATCACACAAAAATGATCAATAGAAATCAAATTTATTAACCCATGGAGGTCTGGATTTGGAGTCACCCTCAAAATTAAAGTGGTTCTGCAGGTGGTGACCACAGACCGCTTCTCAGTTCCTATGCTTTCTGGCTGATGTTTTGGTCACCTTTGAATGCTGGCGGTGCTTTCACTCTAGTGGTATCATGAGATGGAGTCTACAACCCACACAAGTGGCTCAGGTAGTGCAGCTCATCCAGGATGGCACATCAATGCGAGCTGTGGCAAGAAGGTTTGCTGTGTCTGTCAGCGTAGTGTCCAGAGCATGGAGGCGCTACCAGGAGACAGGCCAGTACATCAGGAGACGTGGGGGAGGCCGTAGGAGGGCAACAACCCAGCAGCAGGACCGCTACCTCCGCCTTTGTGCAAGGAGGAACAGGAGGAGCACTGCCAGAGCCCAGCAAAAAAGTATTTAATAAGAATATTTCATTCATTCAGATCTAGGATGTGTTATTTTAATGTTCCCTTTATTTTTTTGAGCAGTGTATATATGTTAACAATGTCTCATTTGCAGATTTTCATCCAGATACTCCATCCTATCCTACACCCAGCATCATTGTTTAGTCAGGAAACGACACTTTCAATAAAAATTTGATTGCATAAAAAAAAACACATTTAACAAGCACCATGATCTCTTGGGGAGTGTAAGCACGATGCTAATCTGCGAATGAAAGCTTGACACATCTCAATTTAAGAATGAACAAATCTAATTTACATGCTGATTGTATATTTCATGTTTGAAACTGGATGTTCCTGTATTCTCCTCAGAGCAGATGAAGTGTATGTGGTGTGTACAGAGTCACGTGCATACAATGATAGTACGGAACAAGGAAGTGTGTCAGAGCAGTATCTGGACGCTATGCAAATGAATGTACAACACAGATCTATTGTCAGGCAGCAGCATTTACTATAAAACGAAAGAAGCTTAAGATTCAGGGCCCCTAATCCCGGAGGGGCCCTGAAGAAACTTTTTTTAGCCAATTCTTTTTTTATTTAAGGGTGTGTTATAAAAAAAAAAGGCTATTTTAATGATAGGTAGTACTAAGAAATGAGCTATTATCCATGCATAATAGCTCACTTACGCTGTTTACCTCTTTAAAGACCACATGTACTTTAGCCATTTTAAAGAGGTACAGCAGCCTCTGGCCAGATTTAAGTAGAGGGGAGATAGGGCCGCTATCAGGGGGGGACAGCCGGGGCTACTGTCCCAGGCCCAGACCTGATGGGGGCCCGCCGATACTAGCCTAGCTCAGTAGCAGCAGATACTTACCTAGCTCTGTAGCAGCAGATACTTACCTAGCTCTGTAACAGCAGATACTTACCTAGCTCTGTAACAGCAGATACTTACCTAGCTCTGTTCAGAGCTATTTAGTAGCCGGCCACTGCACAGCGAAATTCTTCCCTGGTACACCGGCCTGCTGCTAAAGCGTGTCTGTTGGGAGCCGCCTCTATGTGACATCATCAATGACGTCACATAGGGGGCGGGGCCCCACAGCTGGGTCCCAGTCCCCGCAAGTGATGATGGTGGCCCTGGGGGGGAGGTATGGTTAGGAGCCAGAGAGGGCAGGGTAGGGGAAAGACTGCAAGTATTCTCCTTCTTAAGAAAGAGAATACGAATGTGAACTTAGGGAAGCCCCAGGTCCTCTTGGGTGCCCTAGGTTCTTAATAAAAAAGGGGGAGGTGACGGGGGAGGAAGCTTTAAGATAGGTGCGGATACATGCTTATATATACCGTATTTCCCCATGTATAACATGCTCCCTTGTATAAGATGCACCCCGTTTTTGGAGCCTAAATTTAATAAAAAATAATTTTTAATGGATTTTTTAAATATTATTTTTAGCATTACTTACTTAAAAATCGGGTGCATCTTATACAGGGGATGCAACATTGAACTTACCTTTGCTGTCCCTCCAGCGGTCCCTCCGGCGGTGTCAGGCTCTCTCACCCGGAGCTGTGACACCGGCTGTCTCCCTCGCGGTGCGCGCTGCACAATGACATTGAGATGACCTTAGGTCACGCAACGTCTTTGTGCAGTGCGCGACGCAAGGGAGAGAGCCAGAGGCACTGCTGCGGGGGGAGAGAGCCTGACACCGCCAGAGCGACAGCAAAGGTAAGTTCAATGTTACATCCCCTGTATAAGACGCACCCGATTTTAGACCCATTGTTTGTCAAAAAAGGTGCGTCTTATACATGGGGAATGCTGCACCTTCTTAAAGCTTTCTGAAGCTTGAATCAGGCCCAGAATCATAAGCCAGTGGGTTGCAGGATTCGATATTGACTGTAGAATATACTGTATGCAGGTGGGGTTTCTGAGTACCCAGTAACCCCCCCTGATCAGTGCTGGTCAGCAGACACACTATCTACAGCTCCGGCTAGAGGTTGGCTCTTATGGTCCAGCCAGGCGCAGAATAGAGAGCTGCTGTCACTGTGTGCATTGAAGAAGATAACAGCGGTTACCCAGACATTGTTGCTGGTGGGAAGGGGCTCAGTGTATGGCCCATTTTCAAGGACTCCAGCCCATATTCTTTGCCATGTGGGCCTTTGGACCTTGTTGGAAGTTGCCTTATCCTTGCTGCTTGTGAAGGGGTTCCCATAACAGTTCAAGCTTCAGGATCTCAAAAATGTATGTCCAATACTGGCCATGACAGCACAGGCGTTTCTCCACTTGGGAATGTAAATGTTGTGTGCTGTGTAATAGAGATACACCTGTAACCTGGAGAGAGGAGGCAGCTACAGATTTATTATGCTCTTTATTAGGACTCCATTGTGTTTCTAAGTCAACACACATAACACATGAATATCCTAGAGATTGTGATAGCATTATGAAGGCGCTGCCCCCAAAGGAGTGTGTCCTGTGATTAGCTCCACCCATGGGTGTGTCTAGTGCGGCCAGGAAAGCTATTTCTCAATAAAAATGGCAGCATTAGTAACCAATCAGTGACATGGTTGATGACAATCCTGGAACGTCTGGGAGACACCCAAATTTCAGGCATTTCTTCCAGTATCCAGGGAGAGCAGACAAATCTCCCGCAATGAGCTTCAGGCAGCGATGTTGTCACATAGGAGACGGGGCCCCACTGGTGTGTCCCGGGACCCACAAATTCTGAAGGCGGCCCTACTTTACTAAAGATAGGCAGCGGTGTGGTGACATCATTGGTGTCATTAACACAGCCCCATCCTTAGAAACATTAAGGAGCATAGTATTGATAGACAAGGGGTTGGTGCTTGAGGACGTGACTTGCTGCAATCTCTTTCTTCCCTCCAAGAACTCCTTTAGAGAAGAAATGAGCAGTGGACAACTTTGATGAATAAATATTTTCAGTATTATTGTGAAGACTGTGTATAGGAGATCCAATGACTTCTTCATCTTGATAGAAAAGCTAAAAGTACAAAAGTGACACTGCAGCTGATTAACAAAAGGCCAAAGTATTTTTTTTCTGTCTCCATTATGGAAGTCACGTTAGATAACTGCTAGTGTTTTATTCCATCTTGCATACCAAACATTAAGGAACCACAACAGGTGTGTGCTCCTCCCAGACCAATATTTTCTGGAGTGCACACCAAGGGCCTGATCCAGAACTACGCATCGGAGTGAATTTACGCGTGGCGGAGACGTAAATTCGCAGTTTGGAACGCACTGCGCAGGCGCACCATAGAAAATACGCACATTCACGTAGCGTAATTGTGAACGTATGGGCCATTCACGTATGTGACACGTAAATACTTACGTGTGGGCGTGCCTAATTTACGCTAGTGACCAATACGTGCGTTTTACGTGAAGTAGGCGGGGGGTGGTATTTAAAGTGTACAGTATGGGCGTGCTAAGCTGCGTACGTTCACGTAGTCTATACGTCCGTTAGCGAACGTACGCTGTTACGTGTGAAAAAGTTAAGGTAGGGTTTGGGCAGCGTATCTTGACAAAATACGTCCATGCAAGGGGTGTGACGAGGGGAGTGCTGCGAACTTACGTGCACGAAAATATGCTCCGCGAATAAACGTACGGCACACGTAGTTCTGGATCTACCCCCAAATCACCAAACTTCTCAAAGAGTATAGAATCAATTTATTATTGCATTAATAGTCTCATTGAAATACTTATAAAAATGTAACCACAGAAAATACAAAACATACTAGACAACAATTAGTAAAAGCCCATTCAACTCCGGTATAGCAAGTAGGTGATTGAGAAAAACATATGGCTAGCAGGCATGCCTAGCCCTATCTAACAAAAAAACAAATAAAGAAAATAACAAAACCATCTCACGATGGCGCTTCACCCACTTAAGGGCTTCTATTCACCCTACCTATGGCCAGCCTCATGGGTAAAACATGACAGCTCAGTGCAAAAACACAGTATACACAAACAATCACCGCCGGAGATATGGGCAAAAGAGCAGGAAACCTGGTGATTTGGTGTGCACTCCACAAAATATTGGTCTGGGAGGAGCACACACCTGTTTTGGTTCCTTAATGTTTGGTATGTATTTGTTTTACCAATGAGTTGCACCCACCCTGCACACCTGTTTATTGGAAGAGGTGATGCAAGGTATCACGCCTGTGAAATACCATAGGATGCTGGTGCGGGATTATCCTTTACTCCCACAATTTCATTCCATCTTGGCCTACATAAAATTGGCCACATCCGTAGGCCTCAATGCAGAGAAATAGGTCTCAGTTTCTAAATTCTGTCTTCATACCACAATGACTTCTGGAACGGAATCAGGGAGATTGACAACACTTCAGGGAGTCAAGTAGATCACACGCTCTTAATGGACACGCTCAGATTGTGACCAATTTTACCCAATGCACATTTGTGAGCAGTGCGGCGGTAAACGATGGTGCGACGTCCCGGAGCCAAAAAGTCCTGGATAGCAGCAGATCAATTCTGATTGGCTGTCAGACAGTCACATGGTGCGGCCTCAAGCCAATCAGCAGCGCCTACAGGAAGAGCTGAAGTGCCGGGTGAAGGAAGAAAAGAAGCGCTGGCTAAAACAGGAGTGGACCATAGCAAAGGAGGCAATGTGCAGGATGGGGAAAACCTTTCTTTAACCCTTTCCTTTCTCCCTAGGCAATGAGCAATGGCAGCATACTGTGCCCTTGGACCTTCTCCAGTGCAGAAGCACAGGCTTGGGCTGCTACAGGACCCCCCATCCCTATCCCACTGCTGCCAATGTTGACCTCCCTCCAGTCCAGGTATGTCCCCACCACCCCACTGGACCATCAGGGCATGGACTCCACAAGGTGAAACATGTAATATTGGGGATACTGGGGGGCTGGATATACATGATGAGAATACTGGGGGGCTGGAGGTACATGTAGGCAGATCCAGAGCTAAGCCATCCACCGTAGTTATGGCGGACGGCAGCGTAAGAATGACAGAGATGCCGTTCTGTGCATGCGCCAGGCATATTTTGCCTGGCGTAATCCATGGCTCTGTTGCAGGCAGCTCCGTAACTACGCTGTAGTTACGGAAGCTGGGCGGGGGGAGGGAGGGTAATTAGGATGGGAGGGCTGGGTTAGGGAGGTTACGCTCCTGTGTGAGCATAGTTAGACACAGTTACGCTGGCTGAAGTTAGGGTAGACTTCAGCCGGTGTAACTGTGTCTAACTACACTGACACAGGATGAGGGAGAGGCTGGGGTGCTGGAGGCACATGATGGGGATACTTGGGGGGCTGAAGGCACATGATGGGGATACTAGGGGGCTGGATACACAAGATATGGATACTGGGGGGCTAGAGGCACATGATATGGATACTGAGGGGGCTGGTGGCACATGATGGGGATACTGGGGGGGATGGAACCATATGATGGGGATACGGGGGGGCTGGAGCCACATGATTGGGATACTTGGGGGCTGAGCCTAATGATGGGGATTCTGGGGGCTGCAAAGATATGATGGGGATACTGGGAGGTTGAAGACATATGATGGGGATACTGGGGTGCTGCAGACACATGATGCGGAATACTGGAAGGCTGGAGACATCCATAGGGGAAATATTGGAAGACTGGATACACACACAGAATGAAAGTTGCTTAATCAATTTATAGGTAAATGTAAACAGGTGCATGAAAGGCAGGGGTTAATCTGCTAGCCACAGAAACAAAGAGAAAAATAGCCCCAGCAACACTGCCATAAACCAGTAACAGGCTATACTGTTCTATCTGTAAAATAAAACACAGAAATGTCCGTTACACATATTTGCGCAAATATTTGATAAGCCACCAGCCACCGTCAAGGCCTTTCTGCATATGGTGGTCCTAACTCTAACAATGAGAGTCCCAATGTTGGGTCACATATATATGTTTTTAAATTGAGAGCCAAACTTACCTCAGGAGACACCCCTTAAATTCTCCAAAATGGCTGCAGTGGAATAACTCCCCCTCTCAGCTGCTGCTCCCAGACATGCCCACAAACAGTACAAACACAGAATGGAAGCTGCTCAATCAATTTATAGGTAAATGTAAAGACTGGATACATACAAGGGGGAGAGATTGGATGGATATATATGCTTTACACCCACACAAACTAGATAACAGCAAAGCGCTTACAAGGCTGTGATTCTTTTTTATTGTGGTTACAAATGTTTTCTGTTTTCCAAGGAGGCATTTTTTTATCTGCATTGTGGTTACAAGAATATTGAATTTATTGTACGTTGGATGCAGTCTGTATTGTATGGCGGCCTGTATGGTATAGCGGTCACTAGGATAATGTCTGCATGGTATGGCTGTCACTAAGATATATAGTCTGTATTGTGTGGCAGTGTTTAGAATGAAGTGGGGATTGTATAGTGGAGACTAGGACGCTGTTTGTATTGTAAAGTAGTGACTATGATTTGCTGTCTTTTATTGTGGTTACAAGATTGTGTATTATGACGCTTATATGGATACTATACTTTATCAACTATAATGTGAAATTGTTAAACAGGTGGGCGCAAATTAAAAGTTTGCAGGGGGGCGCCAAACACCCTAGCACCGGCCCTGGGGGCAGTAAGAATCAATGTGAGGCATGTAGATAAGAACCTAACAATCAATATTCGTGTAAGTAAGATTAACACTTCCTTTCAGGGAACATGCTCACCCCACTCCCCGGAACACTACACTTCAGGGGGGTGGGTTGGGTAGTGCCGTAGCATACACCGGCTCCGGGTGCAATTAATCCACACTACACCTCTGCTGTTCCTCCCAGTCTTCTGTACTTCTGGAAATTTCTGTGCACTCGAGACAGAAAACGGAAGGCTGGCGTTTGTCACGCCGTGCGATTGGGAGTGATTACAAAATGAACTTTCAATATCTTGCTCAGACACCAATCACAAAGAAATGGGAAGTCTGTATCTGGCGTTAAATCGTACCTATTTTCACCTGAATGTCCCGATTTGTGTCCCATAAAGGGGCTTACAGAGTTTTGATCAAACATACGTGGGTGGAACTGGGGTGAGTTTGGGCAGAACGGGGGCTGGTCAATTGTTCCCTCACATCAGTGAAAGTCCTTGTTAGTGGTCCTTGTAATGAGGAACTCAAATATGAAGTAACCCCAAAAGCAAGTCGGATTTGCTTACTTCAGTCCAAGTGATGGTACCCTAATTTGTATGAATCCACTATGTCTTTTCTCTGTTAATACCATCCCCATATCACCATATAATTCCATGGTAGATATACAGGACTGTATTCACATATACCTAACTGCTCCTAACTCACCCATCCTGCCCCTAACTAGCCTCCATTTTGAGGAACCTTGGGACAGATCCAGACCTACGTTTCCATTACGTTTCATCGCGTAGCGTATATTCTGTGCACTCCCCTCGCTCGTACTTTGCCTGTTTTACGCTTGCCAAACCCTACCTTAACTTTTCAAAGCTTAACTACGGCCGTACGTAAAGCCTGCATGCAAGTAAGTGTCTAAGCACGCCCATACTGCACGATTTAAATGCCTCACCCCCCCTCTGACGCCTAATTACGGGTGTCATATGGAAGTCACGCCCCCTTTGTTCGTAGTTACGCTGTTGATACGTGGCTGGTACGTACGTTCAGAGTTATGTGGCGTAACATCTGCCACGCACATGCACAGTACATATAAAACAGCGTTTTTATGTCACCGGCAAGCGGAAATACGCTTTGTTCTGGATCTACCCCCTTATGGCACCAGAGGGCTTCCTTAAGTAACTGTGCGTATTGTTCTTCTTAAGAAGGAAAATACGCACAGAGAAAACCTCCCCCGCTAATCTAAATCCCTCCCTCCTCCCACTTCTACCTAAATCCACCTCGAGGCGGCATTAGCACGACTCCCTCTGACTAAACTACTAACTTACTGGTACTTAGATTACGTAACTGACCTACTACACATGCGTGTAAATTAGCCTAAGCTACAAGTCCACAGCTCCTATACCGTGATATTTTTTTAGATTGTTTCGAGTTTGGCATTGTAATCGGATGCAATGATCTGATCCAATAATATTTTTATAGTGCCAGCATATTATGCCGCTCTTGATATAAAGGACCAGATCCAGAGTTTGAAAATTAGAGGAAGTCAGTTTCTCTGGTGCGGAGAATAGGATCCATAATATAAGACAACATAGGCAACAAATGACACCACACATTTTGCTCTGTAGCTTGTTCAGCAAATAAAAAGAAAATTCTCATTAACACTTTCCCTTTATCAGTGATTAATGAATGATTACTGTGACAGACACTAGAATGATGCTCTCACACCCTTATGGACAGGTTTTGCAAGGTATAATTACAGACTAGCAGGTCATTAGTGACTTTGGAATATGGTGTGTCCCAGATGACCATGGCCTGAGGTGTCCCCCTTTTATGCACCCTCATTAACCTTATAAAAAGACACAATGGTTGTCAGGAAGCTGACTAGTGGATGACTAGAGCTCTCCACCAATCAGATTGCTGACACCTATTCACTGTGACGACACGGCTGGAGAGGTAAGTTATGATTTTATTTTTATTTGGGGGTCTGATTTTTCTTTTAATTTGTTTGGGATTGAACATACACTTGCTTGTATTTGCCCCTCAGGCTACAAATTGCCAGACCCTGCACCTATATAACCAGGCCTATACCACAGACCTATCCTGTTACCTGCCACAAAGGCCCAGATTGAGAGCTGCGCTTCCATCTTTTTTTTCAGACGGAACGTTGAGACGTTCCCATATGGTTTTTTTTTTTTTTGCCAAGACCACCCCCACCAGATTAAAAGCTGACAAGACTGCACCCCAGCAGAGCAGGTAACTAGGTTTTTTTAATGATTTTTACTGTATTATTTTCTTTTTTTACAATGTAATGGCCAGTCCTATCTTTAGTTTTTTTTACTATTCGGGACCATATGGTGCAGCAGGCCCTGGATGGCAGGGCATGCTGGTGCTTGTGGTTCTCCAAGCGCCAGCATGCTCTGGCATCCTTGGGCATGCTGGTGATTGTAGCACTACAAGCATCAGCATGCCCTGTATGGCTAAAATATTTTATTTATTATATTTATTGGGAGGGGGGGTTATTAGTTTGAAATTTTTTTATTTATTATTACTGCTCCGACTGCGGGTTTCCAAATTAGTGCCCTGTTTGCATGTTTCTAAAGAAGATGATCACACTTAAGCTGGCCATAGAGCGATTATTGGCCCGATGCTACAGTTATCGTGGATCGGACCCAAAAATCGCTCTAGTGTGTGGTACAGATGGATTTGTAAAAACTCAGATTATTGTCCCAGACAGGCTCTAAAACGATAATCTGATCGAAGGGAATTCCTGCTTGATTATCATCCCAAGGGAACGATATCTAGTAGTGTGAGGGCAAGTCCGATTATCGGACCTTGCACCTCCACCTCCTGGCTGTAGTTCCCCCGTCTGTCTTACTGAGTCAGACAGGCAGGAAACTGCAGCCAGTAGGTGGAGGTGCCACACACTACTGTGAGCTAGCTGCAGAACACATCACACTGACAGCTGTCAGAGAGACACAGCGCTGCAGAACGGCTCACAGGGGTAGATCCAGAACTAAGTACACTAGTGTATTTACGCTAGACGGAGACCTAAAAATGCTATTTTGCATGCGTGCGGCAGATGTTACGACACTTAACACTGAATGTATGTACCAGACTACTATCAACAGCATAACTACGAAGGAAGGGGCGTGGCCAGCCAAATGACACCCGTAATTATGCTTTGGGGACGGGGTGAGGCATTTAAATCGTATAGTATGGCCGTGCTGAGGCGCGTAAGTATGTGCAGCCATTACGGCCGTTAGGAGTTAAGCTTTGAAAAGTTAAGGTAGGGTTTGGAAAGCGTAACACGGCTAAACTACGTACAGCCGAGGGGAGTGCATAGTAAATATGCTACGCTAGGAAATGGAATGAAAATGTAGCTCTGGATCTGGACCACAGTCTGTAAAATTTCATTAATACATTTTTTGTTCAGTCAGCCAATAGGCTGGCTGCATGGGACTCCTGTCAAGATTGACAGGAGTTCCAACCAATCAGAGTGAGACTGCAGCTAGCCAATAGGCTAGCTCCATGATCTCATTCAGAGATTATCGCTCAAAGCCTCTGCGTGTGTGGTGCCGATATCGGGACCTTTCCCCAAGGGGAAAAAGTCGTCCCAAATATCGCCCACCACATACTGGGAGCAATAATCGCTCTAATGTTTGACCAGCTTTATTGGTTTTATTAGCCAATTATTAGCTTGATAATTGTGCTGTGTAAGTCAGAACACTGACAAACTTTACTGACACAATAATCGGCTTTACTAGCTTATTGCGGATCCCAAGCTGACTGAATATACTGTACAGGCTTGTGAGAAGAAAAATACCGCTCACATTATTTTTATTTTTTATCATCTATTTTCTAGTAAAACTATTTCAATCAATATTTTTTACACCTCCTGCCAGGGGTTTACTAAATGGCAGAATTAATTGTGAAAAGACGGGCAGCGTGAACAGGATTAACTAATTAAATCCTTTTCCATTTCATTCAGAGATAAACCCTGACAAGCGGAGGATGATACACTTCAGAGTGATAATAATACTGTAATGGATAGTTAGTCAGGAGTCCTCTGGGTGATCATTAGTGGATTCACTTATGTAAACAGGTGTCACCTGGGGTTTTGTGAATTGATAGCAACAGTGTAAGTACTGTATGGCTTCCCTTTGTAGATTCTCTAATTAGATGCCATAGTAGCTTATAAGGCAACACATACAGCAGCAGTGAAGTAACATCCAATTGACAGAAAAGAAAATGAAAAATACATTACACCACACCAATATACGGTGCACCTTGTAAAAAACACATTAAACGGCCATGTTATTCTTTTCTATTAATTACAGCAATTCCTAGTGTTACTGGGGGATGGGCAGGACTTGATGACGTCATTTTCATCATCAAGACCCTCCTTGGGAACACTGGTCCGGATTCACAGAAATGGTACGTAGATAGCATAAATAAGCTACTACACATGCGCAGTAGCTCAATTCTTAAAACAACGTACGTAAGATGAAAACTGCTTAACTATGAATCTGGACCACTATGAATAGCAGGGGCTATGGGTAAGGGGTGTGGCTTCATGATGTAATTTGCATACATTTTGTCATTCAGTCCAGACGCAATACTGCCATCTAATTATTCTCTACCAGATCCACCAGAAGAGAGAAAAGTTGGTAACCCTGAGTTACCCATTAAACCGATCGCACACATTTATCAATAACAAAAAATTGTCTCCCCACTCATGGTTGTATCTACTCACAATTTGCAGAGCTAACATCCCCCCTTCCCCCTTTCTACAGTCTATGGACCGTATTCAGACTTCCATCGGCGATCGGGCCGCAAATATACGCAAAGTGGCAGGTCGGAGCAGGTTAAACCCACCAGAAAAAACAGTCACTCCCCTCGCAACCTCCGGCTGGACCTAAACTTAGACCTGCATTGACTTGCCCTATCTGGCCGCACTCACTTCCGGCCTTATGTGTATTAGTTGCGTATATTACCGGCCCTAACTCTGTAAGCGCGCCCACTTTCCCTCATCTCAATGCCTTCCCCCACCCATTTCTATGCAAATCCTTAGGTCCGTATATTTCTGCAGCACTTAGGGTCGCATTAGTCTCCGCCCGATTCACAAGTCCGTCCCTTAGCCATTTCCGACCTTAACTTCAACGTAGACGGCGTATCACTATTACTACGCATGCGCAGTTGATGCAAAATCGATCCGATCCTAAAAATACGCACGGAACTTTCGTTAGAAACGGATCTCTGAATACGGCCCTATATTGCAGGCAGTGGCTAGATTGATTTTCCTTTTAAAATGCCCTTCTAAAGCTGGTCCACTCTAGCGATCTCTACATTGGTTACCTGTATTTTACAGAATCACGTATAAACTGCTTTTGCTAACCTACAAAGCCATCATTAAGACTACACCTGCATATATTCCTCACTGATCTCATGATATATCCCAGGTAGTATTCTCAGATCTTCACAGATTTACAACTCTCCTCTTCATTTAATAAATGCTCTGATTTCTGGTTACAGGACTTCTCCTGGGCTGTACCCACTCTCTGGAATAACCTTCCCATTAGGAATGTCCTCTACTCTCTGGACTTTCAAGTGTTCCCTCACCTCTTCAGACAAGTTTATCTAATTCCTCAACTTCCTTCTTAACACGTGTCTACCACAATTACTCCTACTTTGCTATCCAGTTCTCCTTTCTGTTACATGATTAATAAAAACTTGCACACTTTCTCTCCATACTAAAATTCCCATCAGTCCTGGTAGTAACACTGCTGTGTGACTGATCATACAGGAGCACTGAGCACTTTTATCATACACCCTGGCTGCTCCATTGTGTGATTTTCACTTCCCCTTATGTATCAATCCCCAATGTCCTATAGAGTGCAAGTTTGCAAACAGGGCCCTCTTACCCACCCAGTCTGATTGTTTAAAATAAAGTGCTATTTAATATGATGATGCTATAGAAAAACCTAATAATATTACATAAATAAAAAAAATATAGTACCTACAATTGTAACATGCCATCTATGGATATATCTGACAAGCGGTGAGCTCACTTTTTCTCTTAAGTCATCAAAGGTGTTTTAGACAAGCTATTATATCCCATTACTAATTTATATATGCTGTACTGAGATAATTATTAACACAAGCCAATTAAATATGTATGGGAGGAAATCTTTGCATGGGAAAAACATGTACACTACAGGATGTGTTCTCCGTAAAGTAAATGATATTTCCGAAATACAGACAGCTCAAAGCAAATTTGAAGATTTTCCTAATGAATTGGTAAGTATGCCAAATTTATTTTCGAGACATGGCCGCACCAGGCTGGTTACTGTATAAGGGGACTACAGGTTAGTGTATAAGGGGAGTTTTAGGGTTAGGCTACGAGGAGGGAAGTCTTAGGGTTATCCTGAAAGAAGGGAGTCTTAAGCTGGGTACACACTGCAAAATAAAAACGATAAACTCACATTTATCTAAAGATCCTGCAGCTGTACACATTGGGCCTGATCCAGACCTACGCTCGCAAGCGATCTTACGCTGGTCGTAATCGGCAGAAAAAATGCACTGCGCATGTGCAGAGTGACAACTTCCGGTCGTACCAAAGACCTTTTCGTAGCGGCGATTCAGGCGTCCGTATTCTTTGCCTATTTTCCGACGACGGGGCTTGTTTATATTATGAAGTTAGTACGGACGCTGGAGTTAGGGAACGTAGGCGGGGGGAGCCATTTAAATTGTACAGTATGGGCGTGCTTAGCCTGGTACGATCAGCGCGTCGCTACGAAAATTCGTACTGACACCTGGAAAAGTTAGGGTAGGGTTCAGCCGGCGTACGGAGGTAAAGGTAAGGGGAGTGTCATGGGAGTGAAAGTTTTTATGCTGAAGCGGTAATACGCTCCGCTCTCATGCGTAGGTCTGGATCAGGCCCATTGGCACGATTTCACACTGGATCATTCCCAGAAGTCCTTTCTGCTAAGTAGACACACATACAAAACCACACATCATAACATCGTTGATCTGTGATTTTTAGGAGCTGCTAAAAATCAAGATCTAACGATGCAGGGCAGAATCTGACGATTCACTGCATCGTTTTACAGTACACACTCAAACGAGCTATCTAACGATTATCCTGTGATTTAAAGGATAATCATCAGATATCTCTCCGGTGTGTACCCAGCTTTAGGGTTAGGCTGTGGGGAAGGGAGTTTTAAGGTCAGGCTGTGGGGAAGGGTTAGGGTGAGGATTAGGATAAGGGTTAGGGTTAAAGAAATACTTACCTTTGTCCTGGGACTGATTGATTGCTTATCCTTAGCAAGGCAGGAGCAATCGATTTTAGAGCCAGTTCGAAACTGACTGTTAGAAAATGGTCCTTTCGAAAAAGGATCATTCCGACCACTAACCCGCACTTTCTACAAATGTATAGGGGTTTAAACATTTTTCACTACTTCACATGGAAATTAAGAACAAGCAAGTGAGCGAGAGTCTTATTTATACGCTATCTAAGTGTGCCGAAATTTTAGACCAAAAATCGGGATCCAGAATTAAGTATGCAGAGCGCTCGTAAGTCCTTCGCAGTGGAAGCAAACTGACACAAGTGCGACCCTGGGGGTACTTCACTCCCCTCACACAGACGGCACTTCCATACTCTGGACCCTACCTTAACTTTTACGCATCAGCCCCAACCAAAATGGAGCTGGTATATAATGAAGGATCATACGGAAGCGCTTAACAAACCCTTCTGTACAGTTTACTTCCTTCCTCCCGACTACCATGCATACATCCTGCAAGCATGATAGGCCGTCCCTCCGCATCCACACTTGCACCCCACCCAGGGCTGCCATCAGGTGGGGACTGCTGGGACTACAGTCCTGGGCCCGCAGCTGATCGGGGCCAACCATCATTTCAGGGCCAATGCGCAGGGAAGAATTTCCCTAAGCACTGGACAGATGATAACTCCGGTCTGCGGGGCCCCGCCCCATGTGACCGATGACGTCACATGGGACGGGTCCTGACTTACCTAAAAATTCTGAAGGTGGCCCTAAGCCCACCACTTGCTATGGGGTCCAATCCAAGTCACCTCTGGTTGAAAAATATGTAGCTGTGACATATTTTGTTATATCGCTTTGCGCCTGCTATAACCCTACTGTAAGTACTAATAATGGGCCAGATCCAGAGCTATGTTTCCATTACATTTCCTAGCGTAGCGTAGTTACTATGCACTTCCCTCGCATGTGCGTACTTTGGCCGCTTTATGCTTCCTGAACCCTACCTTAACGTTACACAGCGTAACTACTGATGTATGTACAGGCTGCACGTACTGACGAGCCTAAGCACACCCATACTGTACGTTTTAAATGCCTCACCCCGCCTCCGAAGCGTAATTACGGATGTCGCATGGCTGGCACGTCCCTTTGTACGTAGTTACGATGAAGATAAGTGACTGACCTACACGCTCTGAGTTACGTTGCGTAACATCATGCGCAGTAAGTACTAATGGGCGCTTTTACGCTAGTGGCTAGCGTACATTCACTCGCGTACGTAGCTCTGGATCTACCCCAATGATATTAGTGGTCTGCGCAGATTACAGGGGTTCTAATGAAGATGCACATAACTATGAATAGGGGCGCGATTATAACACATAAATCTTATGTCTTCTCCTCACCTTCAAATTCATTTCTAATAGTAAAATCCAAACAAAAGGTACTAAAAATGTGTTAACCTCTGAGCTACACAATATTTGCTTTCTGAGAATGCCAAGTGAATATTTTAGCTTCCTTATTTACATCAGCTGGTCGAGGCCCGGTAGCCAGATGCTCCCGGTTATAATTATATATTCGTTTGTCAGGTTGGCAGCTAGGTAAATAGTTAAGACACTGCTGAGGATTTCATTGGTTGTTCACACAGGAAGGTGTCTTAAAGGTAGTCACCACAATGAAAACTGTATGGGTCCAGTTTTATAAAGAAGTGCTTAAAGAATTTAATATATATCATCAGTATTCTGCACAGGGACAGATTCAGGGGTCAGGCCACACCAAGGAACAACATTAATGGTCGCCCACCTCCACCATCCGCCTTTCTAATAAAACAAAATCACAGCGGACCGGATACAGGGTCTGAAAGTCCGCACAGGAGAGGGGAGTGAACTCTCCTGTCTCTCCCTCCCCTCTCTCATGCGGAGTTATAGACACTTCCGTGTTCATATCCCACCCTTAACTTCTCCGCACGGATCTGCATGGCAAACTCCGCCTCCTTTGCAGGGTTTTGCCATGCTGCAGGAAAAGGCCGCCCCATCGTACAGGTCTCCATATGGTCGGAACCCTGTTTTGTCTGCATGGAGATCCGTTGCATACTATCTGGTGCACGCATGTGCAGATGTTACTTGCAAAGGGGACTTGGATACACTCCCCTTGCGTTATCAGGTGTGGATCCGGCCTAGTGATTCAGATGCTGGAACTGGGTATTGTCAGGGAAGCCCTGTGACCTCAGAAGATTGGGGATCCAGAGCCAGTGGCCATTCACCAATAAGAGAGATGTTTCCATACCGCAGCTTTAAAATCTCCATATCACCCCTTCTAAACTTTCACTTCAACCACTGGTGTGTAATTACCCAGTGTCGTCACAAGGGGAGTGCGGACCGCATCAGGTGACAGATTATCAGAGAAGTTGGGCCAGATCCAGCGCTACACCTGCTAGTGTTTTTACGCTAGCCGTAGATGTGAAAATGCTGTTTTGTATGTACTGCTCATGCGCACGGAAGATGTTACGACTCGTAACTCTGAACGTCCTTATGAGCATACAATCACCAGCGTAATTACGGATGAAGGGGCATGCCAGACATATGACAATTGTAATTGCGCTTCGGAGGCGGGGTGAGGCATTCAAAGTGTACAGTATGGGCGTTCTTAGGAGCGTAAGTATGTGCAGCCATTACAGCCGACAGCAGTTACGCTTGGAAAAGTTAAGGTAGGGGTTTGGTAAGAGTAAAACGGCAAAAATACGTGCGACCGAGGGGAGTGCATAGTATTTACGGATGTGTAAATATGCAACGCATTGAAACGTAAAGGGAACGTAGGTCTGGATCCGGCCCATTGGCCCAGATCCAGAACAACGCTTGCGACCGAATTTACGCGTGGCGGAGACGTAAAATCACCTTTTGGTAAGTACTGCGCATGCGCACCATAGAAAATACGCTCTGTAACGTAGCGTAATTGTGAACGTATGGGCCATTCACGTATGTGTCACGTAAATACTTACGTGTGGGCGTGCCAATTTTACGTGAGTCCAAAACACGTTAAGTAGGCGGGGGTTTGTATTTAAAGTGTACAGTATGGGCGTGCTTAGCTGCGTAAATACGTGTTGCCCATACGTACGTGTGCGGATCACTGCGGTTACGTTGCCAAAAGTAGGGTTTGAAAAGCGTTATCTTGACAAAATACGTACATTCAAGGGGTGTGCCAAGGGGAGTGTATAGAAGGTACGCACACGAAAATACGCTACGCAAATAAACGTACGGCAAACGTAGTTCTGGATCTACTCCATTGTCACTACCTGACTAATTGCTGAATATACACTCTGAAAGGGCTATTTGCATCCAGAAGAGAACCCTACAATGAACCTGTAAATCAAGGTGTCAGCACTTCCACAAATCACAAGGAAACCGGCCAGTACTGATAGCTACACAACACACTGCGAGAGGACACAAAGAAAACTTTTAACTCTATTGCTTGTGGAGACTTTTATGCATATCCCCTGAAGAGAGAACAGTGTTATACTTGAATGATTTTACCAATATTGGTGAAATGATTCTATCACACGCTGGTCGTATATGTGAACTGACTGCTAGATCACTCTTTTGGCTTTATTTTAGACAATTTACTACATTTATTTACTGAAAATTGAATGTTGCTTGTGACACTAGTAAGAGGAAACAGAAATTCACTTAATTGACTATTGAAATGATAATTGATTCTTCACTTGAATGCTCTTAAATATACTCTGAAATGAGTGCTAGATTATTCTTTTGACTTTCGTTGGACTATCCACTACATTTGGTATATATACAGGATTCTCTATGGTCTGGTATGGGGGGGGTCCATGGGCAGCGAGGGATGACACCATCATCTCTAATACTGTTTGCAGCAGTTAAAATTTACCTCCCCTGAAATCAACATGGCTTTGTCCAGGAGTAACTCTTCTTTTCAATCTCTGAATCAGGTCCATATCAGTAATTAATATATTCATATGTCCTCACCAACATATAGCACTGGATCCAGACTTTGTAACGTTAGGCAAATTACACAAGCCGCTTGCATAAGTCAGCCTAAACGTTGCAACTGCACATACACCGGGCGTTTATCACGTAGAGGATCTCCTGTCGTACAGAATCCGATTCTGTATGCGAGGAAATCCATACGACAGGGTGGGCCATCCCCTCGGGTGGACAAAGTCCGCAAGGTGTGCAGGGAGGAGGGGGGGGGGGGGGGGGGGTTGACCATTTGTTACAGTATGGGCTGGGCTTGTGACTCCCATGCGCCCACCATTCCACACAGAGACTTAAGGTCGCCTTATGACCACGGATTTTAACCAAAGTTCGCACATGAGAGGGGAGTGACATGGGAGCGCACTTCCCTTAACATACAGACTTAACGGAGGTCTGGATCAGGTCCATAATTAGCAATAAATAAATTTATATGCCTGCATCCAGTGGGGAGGTTGACCATTTGTTACAGTATGGGCTGGGCTTGTGACTCCCATGCGCCCACCATTCCACACAGAGACTTAAGGTCGCCTTATGACCACGGATTTTAACCAAAGTTCGCACATGAGAGGGGAGTGACATGGGAGCGCACTTCCCTTAACATACAGACTTAACGGAGGTCTGGATCAGGTCCATAATTAGCAATAAATAAATTTATATGCCTGCATCCACATACAGACCTCTATAGATAATAAATGTATTCATATAGTTGAAGCTAGAGACAAAGCCATCTATATATAATAATAATTTAATCACAAAGCCTGCACCTACACTATTAGCTGCTGAGAGCTGGTAATGCATGCTTATATTGGAACAGAATGCAAGTCTCCAGCAGCTTCATGATAGGAGCGGGTATGTATGTATGTATGTGTGTATATATAATTATGAATAAATGCAGGCTAGGGGTGCACAGCGCAGCCTGAGACACAGTGGAGGATACACAAGTAATGCTCTTCCCACATCCTTCACATAGATCCCCAGTTGTCAGTTGTGTAATTAGCTGTTTCACTATAAATGACAATTATTTTGTGGTCATTTCCATCCCAGCCCTGCCCACAACCGGAAGAGATCACGTGACGGTTACTCTACTTTGCCCCTCTCTGACCATGTGACCTATCCGCAGCCCTCTCTGTCTCCACACCCGGCAGCCAACCACCTGACGACTAGTAGGAGGCCCCTGCGTGGTGGTTTTTCATTGGCCGCGACCCGGCCCAATCCAGAGCAGCCATCTGTGTGTCTTGAATGGCAGAAGGTGGCGACCAATGAAAAAGAGACACCGGTGTCGCTTCAGCCAATGGAGACGCGCCCGGGCGGAGGGAGCGGGGAAGGCATATAAGAGCGGTGTCCTGGCGGTGTTGGGCGCTCAGTGCTTCTCAGACGCGTCTGTTCACGGTTGTCTCAGGGCGGCAGCATGGCCCGAATCACTCTCCTCATCCTCCCGTTCCTTGCTGTACTTTGCACGGCCGACCCAGAGGTTTATTTCAAGGAGGACTTCCATGATGGAGGTAACTGGGGCCCACACCCGTTATGGGGCGCTCTGCCTTCCCAGGGGGCATTTATAGGGTGTATTGGTCCGGGTCACCCATGCATGGGGTTTAATTTGTTGCCTCCTTTATATGCATAATAGGCATTTCAGAAGTCTGATGAATGCTGGTTCTTGTGGTCCTTCTCCCGGGGTACAGCCTATGTAGATAAGCTGCAGCATGTCAGTTCATTGGTGCTCCCATGGGGCTGGAGGAGATAATGGGGGTAATTAGTGTAATGTTGTCACTTACAGGTAGTTATTTTCCTGGATGTTATAATATTACATCTACATTGTAATTTCCTGCACAGCTGCTGCTATGGGGATTGTAGGGAGATGCAGGGAAGTCTCAAGGGTCAGTATGGTGGTTGTCCTAAATTTGAATGTGTTTCCATTGCAATCACTTACTATAAGGCATTTGCATATACAGGAGTGCTTTATGACCAATGATCCATATTTATCACTTAACACGTATTGCTATTTGGGACACTTCGTGTTTGAAGCCATCTGCTTACATTGATGTATTTTATTTACATATGTTTATGCTAAAGATTAGTTTTGATTAGTTCATAGTATGGTCAGTCACCATTTGTAAGTTAGATACTGAATAGGCATGTGTCTGGGCTTTTTGTGGGGTGACAAGTTGTAGTCATCCAGTGTGGGTGTAGTTGCTTAGTTTTCAAATGGGTCCTGGAGAATTAAGTGTTGGGGCTATAGGGAAGCACACAGGTAATTCTGTTTATGTAGTATATTATGTAAGGATGCCTTTTGCAGTTTATACATCGTTGAGCCTGTAAGCAGACTTCATAGAGATGGCAACTGAGTCAATGGAAGCATTTAAATGTCTAATTATTTGACATGTTATAAAATGGTGTATTAAGTGTAGAAGTCCCTCATGTTTGCAGAACTTGTGTACAGCGACTCGCACTACCCTATAATAGCAGTCGGCCCTGTGAATCCTCTGCCTCGTTAAATATAAAATTCCCCCTCTCCCCTGACTCATCCTCCTTTCCTCCTCTGGCCATCATGCAGATGTATGGAGCACTATTGAATCTTCTGGAAGCAGGAGTGGGAGGGACTAGGCTGCTTGGCTCTGCCTCCCCCTCACTCCTGGCTTTACGTACAGCAATGCCTTGCTAGCCTACGCTGCTTATCCATATGTATGGACACTGTCAGATCTTGTACTTTTTGGGCTGACGGCATATATTTTACTTCTACTTTTGTCCATTTCACCAGTTTGTATGATTGTCTCTATCCTAAATGAGCTTAAGTGTTGTATTTGTTGATCTGACTGCCCTACATTATAAAGTGCTTCTTGTCTATGAGCTCAGGGTCTGCAATTATTTATTTTTGCTAATGGCAGGGTTAGGTTACAAGCACTCTCCACAATTACCTTACCTGGTAAATGAAACCACTGTTACTTGGTGGAGTGTCTTATGAACCCTTCTAATGTGCGTTTTTTGTTTTAGATGGCTGGACGAAGCGGTGGATAGCATCAAAGCACTCATCAGACTATGGAGACTTCAAGCTTAGTTCTGGGAAGTTCCATGGGGATGCTGAAGAAGACAAAGGTGAGCGCTCCTGTATTATGTCAGGAAACAAGCTGTTGTGAATGAGCTTTGCAGGAAGTAAGGAAATAGTGTGCCCTCATGCAACTTTAATCATCTGATCACTTACACATCCGAGCCCAGAACCTTATGTTGCATAAGGGCTTTAGCTAGTGTAGTGTTGACTGAATAAGTGCACAGTGAATCCTAGTTTTACATAATGGGCCTGGCCAAGATCTGAGGGGACGGGCTTCGTGCAATCCAAAAGCGTACGTGACGGAGCCTTCTGATGACAGCCAATTACAGCACATAGAAGCTAAACGCGATGCAAATACATGGCCAATTATGTTGTGCGAGCGTAAGGTGACCGCTAAAGTTATTAATATTGTAAACAGTTTGTTTAAAATTTGTACAAAAAATACATTTTTGCACTGTATATGTTTAAAAACTAGCACCAACACAATAACCCAGCAGTGTTTTCCTAAAGATATAAATGCATTTAGCACTTGAATTTCCAATGCACCGGTCAAAAATAGCTCTGAGTTTTAGCCACCAGAACTTAGACATGACCTGGTGAACGTGTTAAGTCCTCGGTTTGTCTGTGTTCCGTGCTGGATCGGGTGCACTTTCCTTGGCATGTCCTTACAGTACAATGACTGTGTGCTGCCTTCTCTCAGGTCATGCCCCTTCAGTTTGCAGGACTCTGTGGCGCCAGTTGTTAGGCTCAGAACGAGCTGTAATTGTGCTCTTCTGTTTGGCGCATGTGTACGGAGAGTCACACAGTGATAGGTTTACACCAGCAGGGGCACACTCATCTCTGGATAATAGCCTTTTCCATATTCCAGAGCAGCCAATCACAGCCACATCTTGGCTTGGCTGATGATTGGTTTTAGTCCTCTAAAGCTGGCTGTGACAATGCTGGTCATCTGTCCAACTTGCTCCGATAGTTGTATGTTGAGCAATGCTGGTGTCTGTATATGAGATGTTGACATTATTCCCTGTCCCTCAGGTCTCCAGACCAGCCAGGATGCACACTTCTATGCCCTGTCCTCCAGGTTTAATGGCTTCTCCAACAAGGGTAAAACCCTGGTTGTCCAGTTTACTGTGAAGCATGAGCAGAACATTGACTGTGGAGGTGGATACGTGAAGCTGTTCCCTAGCAAGCTGGACCAGACTGACATGCACGGAGACTCTGAATACAACATCATGTTTGGTATGTATATCTGTAGATAGACTTTACCTAAGTGAGGAGATGGTCATATAGCAATAGGCTAGTAGGAAATGGCTCCACAGTGTGGCTATGAGGTGGGACTGCAGGATTCCATGTAGTTATGATGCTACTGTACATGGCCTTTAGTTAATAATATAAAATGAAGAGCATAGGAATCTTAACTGGCAGGTAGGTGATAAAAATAATTCTCTCCTAGTATACTGCTGTTCCAGATGTGTCCCTACATTTACAAGTCATGCAGAACTGTATATAGATGGAACAGCTGAAATGCATAATATCTAAGGGATGTCCTTATGTTTATAACACTAATATATGCATGATAGACATCCAGGAACAAGAACATACATGCGACACAAACCCAACTTACCATGTATGAATATCACATACAGACATGTATGCATAACACGGTAAGATACATGCATGACATAATATAAATGCATCTCATGCAGACACAATCTTTTCAATGTAGAGCAGCGTATGGGCAGGTTGCTGACTTGCTCCTCCCACAAGGGGTTGTACTCTGCAGCAGAAACCAATGAGTGAGTTGCACAGAAATCGTTAACTCCCTGATTAGTGGATGATCAGTCAAAGAGCCACAGGTTAGTCTCAGTGCAGGTATTTCTGCCCCATTCAATTTAGTGGAGACCATTCACTCATCAAAGCAATGGGGCAGATACACAATGGATAGGAATAGTTTTTGTGGTGTGAAATGGCTTTGACTATTGAAGAATTCAGCTTTTTTTTTATATATTCTGTGGGACAGTCACTAAGCTCCAGACATCTTTATTTTAAAACCCCCTTGTCAGGTTCTGGCATTAAATTAGTTCTTCTGTCTCTCTAGGCCCTGATATCTGTGGTCCACCAACCAAGAAGGTCCATGTTATCTTCAATTACAAGGGGAAGAACCTGCAGATCAACAAGGACATCCGCTGTAAGGTGAGGCTGGTGACGTGGTTGAGACCAATGTGTCTATGAAGTGCATGGTGGATTGACTTAATTCTGTTTGGTACTGTTTGAATACACCTGCTCAGCAGTGATGGGTAATAACTCTGTATTGGCTTCTAGCTCTTGTTGCTTTGTTATAACCTCTCTATGTTGCCTTCCGTTCTTTATCCAGAGACTTGTCTATTTACTAAATTTTCATTTATTACTCTCCAAAAAAGTGGCTCTCTGCAACTCCGGACTTCATGTTGCACCATAGTATTATATATTTGGATCAGTGAAGTGAAACCTCTTTCCTCCCCTTAGGATGATGTCTACACCCACCTATACACCCTGATCGTGCGCCCAGATAACACCTATGAAGTGAAAATTGACAACAGCAAGGTGGAGTCTGGTAATCTGGAAGATGACTGGGACTTCCTCCCAGCCAAGAAGATCAAGGACCCCGAGGCAAAGAAGCCTGATGACTGGGACGAGCGCGCCATGATTGATGATCCAGAGGACACCAAACCCGATGTGAGCACTTTAGCCTTCCACTTACCCCTTAACTTACCCCTTAACTCGGGAATCCATTTCCCACCAGTAACAGCTTTGGCCCCTTTATCCTATCACATGGTGCTGCACCTGTAGTTATAAAGAAATGTCATCTCCTACAAGGAAGGGGGTAGTGGTTCTAAATTCTGAGGCAGGTCTCTAATATAAGCAGACAGGATAACACTAAGGTGTGCTTTTCTGTGGGGTTTATCAAGTAACCTAAATGCAACTAAAAGGCTGTGTAAGTCCACATTAGTTTTTCTTTAGCTATTGGAGGTAAACGTAGACCTGTCCATGTGAAGTTGTCGTCTGTGATGGCCAAGGTAGCGGAATAACAATTTCCATATGATGTAAGACTGCAGCATTGTCCCATCCGTTTGGAATCTTCTTTTTGGGGTTTGGTCTCTGCCCTCTTGTTCTTAGTGAATTGATGATGTATGATAAGGAACCATCCTGTATGCTAAATCCCCTAATTGTGTGCATGACCTGTCCCCTGTGTTTCAGGACTGGGAAAAGCCTGAGCACATCCCTGACCCAGATGCTGTGAAGCCAGAAGACTGGGATGAGGAGATGGATGGAGAATGGGAGCCACCAGTCATCCAGAACCCAGAGTATAAGGTGAGCGGTCATGATTAGTGTCTCCTGTACACGTCATTCTCCCTATAAATCTTCATGGCTATAGCATTGACCAGTTTATTCGCAACCTGCCCCTTTAGGATCACATAGATGGTACATTAATACATTCTTGCTCATGAAACAGGGTGTTTGACTAACGCAGAGGTGAACCTTCCTAGCTTTATGGAATGTGTGGTCTTCTAATGCATATGGATAAGGAAACCGGATTAGTGGGGAGTTGTATAATAAATAGGTCCTTATTTAGGATATTTCTTTTACAGGGAGAATGGAAACCTCGTCAGATTGATAACCCCAACTTTAAAGGAAAGTGGGTCCACCCAGAGATTGATAACCCAGAATACACACCGGATCCTGAGATCTATGCTTATGCGGACTTTGGAGTGATCGGGTTAGACCTGTGGCAGGTGAGTAACCACTTATTGCTGACCTGGAGGCAATTGGCTGCACTGTTGTCCAAGAATGTAATGATGTGATCTTTCTTCAGGTGAGGTCTGGCACCATCTTCGATGGGTTCTTAATTACAGATGATGAGAAGTATGCTGAAGAGCAGGCGAACAAAACATGGGGTGCTAGAAAGGTAAGGTTCCTGTAGTGACATGGCAAGGGATGATGGGTAACTTTCCTGGGCTGTATCACGCCCTGTTCAGAGGGCTTTGGTCAAGTCATTGGGTACATCATGATAACATGTTCTCCTGGCTTACAGGATGCTGAGAAAAAGATGAAGGAACAGCAGGATGAGGAGGAGCGCAAGAAGCAGGAGGAAGAGGATAAGAAGAGGAAAGAGGAGGAGCCACAGGAAGAGGAAGCAGATGAGGACGATGATGAGGAAGACGACGATGCTGAGAAAGAGGAAGAAAAGGAAGATGAAGAGGACGAGGAAGACGACACACCTCAGAAAGACGAGCTTTAAAGATGACTGCTGTCCGTCCTCCCTACCAGCGCTCTCCCCTTCCCTGGGCGTTCATGTCTTTGATAGGAGAGGGGAAATGGGATCGTTCTGTCTCTATGAGATGCTAAATTTATATATATTTTTTACTGTTTTTGTTTTTACCCCTTATTGGAAGATGGTCTGTCAGTCTTCCCTGCCCCCTCCCCATCTCCTCTCTCCTTGACCCTCCTGTCTCCAGTCATGTCCACCCCTCTGTGCCCTCTATAGTCCCCACCCCCCCACTCCTGTGCCAGTCTCCAGCGCAGTAAATAGGAGTTCCTGCTGCCGTATGACCCATGAAACCACTCATGAGGTGCATCAACCACAATCGCAGCTCGTGCTGTTTTGCCAAATCCTTCCCTTTCTGTTTCACCCCGTAAGAAGCCAGCATCACCTTCCATTGCAGTATCCAATCGATTCAGTGTTCCTCCCTGCTGGCCCAAGTTTATTGGAACCTATAGTTTTAAAGACAGCTTGTCTAGATGGCACCTGCTCCGCCCTGCAGATTATATTTGTCACTCCCTTGGGATGTCATTTGAAGCCTGGTCTCATCTCTGGAATACCACTTGTACCTAGGCTAGTGACTGGCAGTTATGTGGGTTGTTGCCACTCAACAGGGCAGGTGACCGACTAATATTCTGTAGTTACCTCCAAGCTGTCTGGCTATTTAGGCAATTGAGATTAGGCACAAGGTCCACAGACTGTTTCCTTTTTCACATGGTTATAGGCAGAGAGCATATCAGCTGCGGAGCACTGGGCCCTCTTCTGTGGAGGGTTTGCGCTCTTGCCCGTAAAGTGAGTATTGCCACTTTAACCAAAATCTACCACCTTAAGACATCTGACCACAAGTGTTGCGTTAACATCCCCCTCGGTGTACCCTGTGGTGTAGTGAAATGGGTCCTGCGACCCCTTTGAAAGTCGCCCCTGCTTCAAGCCGTACGCTTCTAATTTATATTGACGCAGGGCTCATCACCAGAATGTATGAATGGGTTATGTTTTGGAATGTACAGATGTCTGTTAAATTTCTAATTAAATACATTTTGTGTCCAAATTTACCTGTCATGAATGGGGTTTTTTTTTTTCTTCCATTGGCTCAAATCCTGTTTCCCACTTTAACCCTACGAGTGAATACTGGCCATTCATTGGCTAATACTTTCAAACCAATAACTGGTAAAAAAAAAAAAAAATGTAAACTGTTCCATTCCCCTTTGACTACTCGTACTCGTCTCCTAACAATGTAATTGCAGGACACATTCCTGCCATGGTTGTATTTAGCTGCTCTGTTGAAAGTAAATAACTGTTCATATTGCGGTTGCAAATTTAATATGAATGTCTTTAGGTAGCAAGAATCAACCACTTATTCTTTTGCAAGACTTCCACTACTGTCAAATGGAAACTTGTATTTCAAAGTTCATTCAAGACTGCATTAATGTTCAGCATAGTCCAGAATACAGGAAGCCTTAGCAACATTAATAAAATGTTAGTATTAAAATAGGTGGCAGTAGAGCAATTGTATAGCAATAGTGTGTTCATCTGCTTGCACAGCCCTATTACTCAAATCTCATTTAGGGCTGGATCCAGACTTAAGTGCTTAAAATGAGTTGCTCCTGGGCTAAACCATGTTTATAGCAGGGGGAGTCAAGGTAATTGTATTCTTTGCATGCAGGGATATATCTTTGAATTGCTTACTGCACACAGATACTGACCAGCTTTACTATCACACTGTTATTTAGACTTGGAATAGGAAACGTCACCTCATCTCTAATAGTGTTTGCAACAGATGAAATAGGACTCCCCTGCAATAAACATGGTTTAGCCCAGGAGTAACTCAGTTCAAGTGCTTAAGTTTGGATCCAGCCCTTAGTCACTAACTCAAATTATGCTCTCCCATACTTAGGGGCTGATCAGAGCTGTACTTACACTTTATTTTTTTAGGTCTCTGTAGTCCTGAGCTATATACTATATACCATATTGCACTGCAAGGGGAGACAAATTTAAACTGTGAAAGCAGAATAATAATTGAAGTTTCTTAGGTTAGCTCTGTTTTAAAGATTAAATGTAAAGCTATGCAGTATGAGTTCTATGTGTAAAATTCATGTTTATAAGGTGCCACATGCTATCTTAAGTGCCATTCAAAGGCAGCTACTTATACAATAAAATAAAAAAAAATGGTACACATTCATGTGAATAAGTAATACAATACAAGCACAGTACAAAAATGGCAGAATGTGTGTGTAAAGCAGATGAGAGAGAGAGATAGACAAAGAGAAAAGGTGGAAATAAATGAGGACAAGGTAGAGGGGTGATGAGAGGAGGGATGAGGAGGGCCCTGCTTGTAAGAGCAAAGTGGGAGGGGGGTGAAGATGGGGAGGGCAAGCTAGCCTGAAGAAGTGGGTTTGGAGGGTGTTGGATTTCCTGATTGGTCGTGGTAGATTGTTCCAGTACAGAGTGGTAGCCCAGGAGAAG
>WWET01004631.1:100110-113003 GCA_011038615.1 Limnodynastes dumerilii | reverse complement strand
CCTGGTCTCAAGTCCTGGTCCTGCCGTCCTGGTCCTGCTGTCCTGGTCTCAAGTCCTGGTCCTGCCGTCCCGGTTCCGCTGTCCTCGGTCCTTTTCTGGTTCCAGTTGCCGTGGTCCTCGCAGTCCGGTCCAGTAGCCTTGTGGTCCAGTTCGTCCCAGCATGCCAGTCCGGCGCACCACAGCACGCCAATCCGGCGCACCCCAGCGCACCAGATCCGGCGCATGCCAGTCCGGCGCACCCCAGCACGCCAATCAAGTGCAACCCAGTACTTCAGTCCTGCCTTGCCAAGTCCTGGTTCACTCTAGCATCCAGTCCTGTCTTGCCAAGTCTTGGTTCACTCTAGCATCCAGTCCTGTCTTGCCAAGTCTTGGTTCACTCTAGCATCCAGTCCTGTCTTGCCAAGTCTTGGTTCACTCTAGCATCCAGTCCTGTCTTGCCAAGTCTTGGTTCACTCTAGCATCCAGTCCTGTCTTGCCAAGTCTTGGTTCACTCTAGCATCCAGTCCTGTCTTGCCAAGTCTTGGTTCACTCTAGCATCCAGTCCTGTCTTGCCAAGTCTTGGTTCACTCTAGCATCCAGTCCTGTCTTGCCAAGTCTTGGTTCACTCTAGCATCCAGTCCTGTCTTGCCAAGTCTTGGTTCACTCTAGCATCCAGTCCTGTCTTGCCAAGTCTTGGTTCACTCTAGCATCCAGTCCTGTCTTGCCAAGTCTTGGTTCACTCTAGCATCCAGTCCTGTCTTGCCAAGTCTTGGTTCACTCTAGCATCCAGTCCTGTCTTGCCAAGTCTTGGTTCACTCTAGCATCCAGTCCTGTCTTGCCAAGTCTTGGTTCACTCTAGCATCCAGTCCTGTCTTGCCAAGTCTTGGTTCACTCTAGCATCCAGTCCTGTCTTGCCAAGTCCTGGTTCACTCCAGCATCCAGTCCTGCCTTGCCAAGTCCTGGTACAGTCAATCCATTCCTGGTCCTGTCCATCCAGTCCTGGTACATTCCGCAGTGCAATCCAGCCTTCTCGTCCAATCAACCTCAACCTTACAGTCTATCAAACCCGGATTCTTCTCGGCCAATCAACTTCAATCTTATCGTCTACCAACCCGGACTCATTATTCGCTACCTTGTCACACCTGTCAGTGTGTACCCCTGCTCACGGACTCTTGTCCTCACTATCGCTCATCCATTCCCCTTGGTCCCTCTGCCTCCTTTAATCCAAAGACTGTTCGTTATTGTCCCTTGTTCCTGTTTTGTGCAACCAACCCTATTAAAGTCAATCACTATTTTACTTCACTCCTGCTCATCTGTGGCTTCCCTGGAAACCCGGGGCAGGTCCCACTATTCCTCGCAGTTCATGACAGTAGGTCACTGGGATACTCTCTGTACTGTGTGTTGGTCACTAGGATGCTCTGAATAAGATGGTGGTCACTAGGATATTCTCTATTAGGTGACGATCACTAGGATGCTTCCCTTAATAAATTGTGATCACTAGCTTCCTTTCTTTTGGAGATAATCACTAGACTGCTGTCAATAGGATGCTCTCTGTATTAGGCTTAGGTAATTAGCATACTCTTTGCATTGCATATCACTATAGATCTTTTTGTTGTTTTGTGAGATACTAGACAGTAGATATTGTATTTAATTATAACTCTTGAACTCAATTGGCTCTACATAGCCCCGACCATATTATATCATTTCACTGCTGTTATTAAGATGTTTGGGGTAAATTCACAACTATGGGCTAGTTACGTTAGAACGCGTAGCGTATTTATGCTAGCGTAATTACTATGCACTCCCCTAGACACTCCCCTTGCTCGTACGTACTTTGGCCATTTTACGCTGCCCAAACCCTACCTCAACTTTACCTAGCGTAAGTACTGATGTACGTAATGGTTTTATGTATGTGACGGTCAAACCCGGCCCATATTGTCCAATTTAAATGCCTCCCTCCCCCTCCAAATTGTAATTACGGCTATCGTATTGATGCCCTCCCCCTTTGTGCATAGTTACGCTGATGGTACATATGTTAGGAGTTACGTGGCGTAAAATCTGCCGCGCGCATGTGCAGTAAATACAAATGGGTGAAATGATGTCGCCGGCTAGCGTAAATACACTAGCGGGCTTAGCTTAGGATCTGGCCCTTTATTTTTATCATTCTTACTTTTTGTTAGCTCTGCCTGTAGTAAATCCCAGTTTTTACAGGGCCACTCCAAGATCCCTATCTGTCCCTGCTGTACACTGACAAAGAAGGAACACCCACAACCTGTCCCTCTGTCATCCCTCTTAAGTCTGGATACGTTTACTGTACTATGCTAAATATGGCCGGCATTTAGGTAAAGTGAGCAGCTGATGATGGGAGCTCTGGACTGTGCTCTGGAACATATTTGGGGCTGATGCCGAGATGTATACAAATCAGCACAAAGTGCATGCTCATATGTGGAGGTGCAAATTCTGTGTGAGCTTTGTGTAAGCCTAAGGCACACACAATGGTACCACCAGATGCATTTGCAATGATGGCACGTAGTGTAACCAATGCAGCTATGTGACCATAAACATTGCATCGTATTTTCAACTGAAAATGAACACTGTGAATAGTTGTAGTGTGAATGCACAAATTTATATAATAAATAAAAAATTATTAAAAAAAATTACATGCAAAAATTGTGTTTGAAATATAAAATTCTAATACAATGGCCAGATCTAGGTCATGCAATGTCACCCCTGGAATTAGACATGATCTACGTTTGGTGCAAATGTTTTGACGTAAATTGTGCGTATTTGCTTCTGGACTGTGCACAATTGCATGAGCTGCATCCAGGAATGACCTACTTTTAGCCTAATTTAGCATGCATACATGATATAGGAGCGGGTGGGTAATACATTTCCTATAAACAGCATTTCAGGGATCATCATTTTTTCTTACTGACACAGTAATAAAACTCCTTTGGGCATCTTTGTAATCATCCAACCTGTAAATGAACACATTAAACACAAGCATATTAATTTCCCTATCTAAATTGTTATACATAAACAAATGTAAATTTATCTGATACTAGTTAACATTGTATAATGTCTTACCCACTGATGGTGTTATGTGTTTTGCAGTGTGTACATTTGGCATGCCCAGGGTTGCCAACTTTCTTTTACTTCCCTCTGGGATATCTCAGAGGGAAGAAATGGATGCCATTATGGGGGTGGGGCTTAATCACATAATTTATGTAAATCATGTCCTTAAGCTCCGTCCCCTGGCCAACAGCTTTGCTATTCATAGTGTTACTGGGGGTGGGGCTGGGCTTAATGATGCAAATTATGTCATCAAGTCCTGCCCAATCCCCAGTAACCCTAGGAATTGCAGTACTGATAGGCAGGGGGCGGTGCCTGAGCATGTGATTTGTATAAATTCACTGGCCTTAAATCCGTTGTAGAAGATTTACCTGCTTTCTCGGGATACATGCCCGAAATTCCTGAGTCTCCAGAATATTCCAGGAGAGTTGGCAACCCTAGGCATGCCTCCCAATGGTTCATTTTCAGTGGGATAACCTGAGTCACTAGTTGTCAGAGCAGAGACATTAGGAATACAAAATAAATATGATTGGATGTGGAGAGTGATTTGAGGATTGTTCATAGGGCATTTTCCACAATTTTGTAAGTTTCAATTTTAAAATATGCATTTTGTGTTTTACCACAGTGACAATACTATTATGTTGTAATGTGTTTATTTTTACATCAGTAAAACACCAATGGGGATATGGCTTAATGTAGTCACAGTACCTCATGGAGTGCTTTGTCATCTCTCTATATTCCAAGGTAATATTGTTAAGCTGTGTGAGCCAGCACTGATCAAGAATCCCATTGTGTGAAGAAGTCTGGTGACTTACTGGAAACAGACTGTAAATCAGGCATGACAGTCTCTCCCACTGTGCCTGCTGGGTTTTCCATGTTCCTTTGTCAGACAGATGGTGCCACAGGTCAATGTGAATCCCCAGGGACAATTTTCCCTAGCAATTCAGCAATAATATCGTGACTCTGCAACACTGACTCTGCCTATAGCGCAAAATGTAATAAGTCTGTGGGATGAGAATTTGCATCTACACCTTACTGTAAGATGAATAGAAATACTATTTTATAGGCCCCACTAGGGCCGGTACAATGCAGTAAGTGGGTGGGGGGATAAGCTGTAGGGGGGCACTGGATTGGAGAGGTGTTTTCTCCGCTACCCAGCTCCATCTCATGCTTCCCTTTATCCGGGATGGCCTCCGATGTAAAAATTTGTAAGGCACTTTGACCACTTTCTTACAGTGTTTAACAGGGGAGGCCATTCACTATTGCTGCATCTGTCACATTGCATCAGCGCTGATCCCCCCGGTCCCCCCCCCCATACCATGTGTCCACTGAATGAAGCCACGGAGGATAGAAGCAGAAAGAAGGAAGATTACAAAGGTAAGTGAAGACTGGAAGAGGGGCATTTTGGAAGACTGGAAGAGGGGCATATTGGAAGACTGGAAGAGGGGCATATTGGAAGACTGGAAGAGGGGCATATTGGAAGACTGGAAGAGGGGCATATTGGAAGACTGGAAGAGGGGCATATTGGAAGACTGGAAGAGGGGCATATTGGAAGACTGGAAGAGGGGCATATTGGAAGACTGGAAGAGGGGCATATTGGAAGACTGGAAGAGGGGCATATTGGAAGACTGGAAGAGGGGCATATTGGAAGACTGGAAGAGGGGCATATTGGAAGACTGGAAAAGGGGAATATTGGAAGACTGGAAGAGAGGCATATTGGAAGACTGGAAGAGAGGCATATTGGAAGACTGGAAGAGAGGCATATTGGAAGACTGGAAGAGAAGCATATTGGAAGACTGGGAGAGAGGCATATTGGAAGACTGGAAGAGAGGCATATTGGAAGACTGGAAGAGAGGCTGGAAGACTGGAAGAGAGGCATATTGGAAGACTGGAAGAGAGGCATATTGGAAGACTGGAAGAGGGGCATATTGGAAGATTGGAAGAGGGGCATATTGGAAGACTGGAAAAGACGCATATTGGAAGACTGGAAGAGAGGCATATTGGAAGACTGGAAGAGAAGCATATTGGAAGACTGGAAGAGGGGCATATTGGAAGACTGGAAGAGAGGCATATTGGAAGACTGGAAAAGACGCATATTGGAAGACTGGAAAAGACGCATATTGGAAGACTGGAAGAGAGGCATATTGGAAGACTGGAAGAGAGGCATGAGGGGGCATATTGGAAGATTGCAAGATGTCGCTCAAGATGTTGATGATCCCTGCCTTGTCACTGGACACTTGCTAGCATCGGTCACCCCACCCACAGTGCAAAGCAGCTACTTAGCGTCTGCTAATTAGACCCAAATCTTCCATCTGTGTGACAGAGTGTGAGAAGTTTCAACCCCTTGTGTGGCTAAAGACTGCATCCGACCAGCAATATCACATATCTCACTATGACTTCCCTGTGACAACCTACCCTCATTGCCATAATATATATACATACACTCACACACAAACATAAAGTATGAGCATATATACAGTCAGTAAATAGCTTACAGTAGATAAAACTCCTAATCAGGCCCCAACTCCTGGTATACTGATTATTTCATATGTATAATGATATATATTCTGTTTATACCTAGTTTGCTGGTTTGGGAGGTGTCACTGGATTATAACAAGCTCATAAGGTTGTGCTTTGTTTGTATTGTGGTATTGTTCTGTATTTTATGACACTTTTTTACTGCATTGTGGTTACAAATATGTTGAAAATATTTGATAGTGGTGAGAAGGATGCAATCTTTATTGTATAGCGGTCTGTAGGATGTGGTCTGTATGGTTTAGTGGTAACTAGCATAATGGTATGGCTGTCATTAAATCTGTATTGTATGGTAATTTCTATGATGCATTTTTTATTGTATGGCAATCACAAGAATACAGTCTATATAGTATAGTGGTGACTAGGATGAAGTCTGTATTGTATGGCATCACTTGGATGCAATAGGAATTGTAAAGTGGAGACTAGGATGCTGTATCCATTGTATTGCAGTGACTAGGATTTGTTTTATTTTATTGTTACTAGATTGTGTTCTGTATTTTATTACGCTCACATGGATACTATAATGTAGGATGATCACTGGTGGTGTTAAACTTTAAATTAAGCAGGAGGGCACAAATATATAGTTTGCAGTGGGGCGTCAAACACACTAGCACTGGCCCTGGATCTCACCATTGAAAACAAAACACATTACCATTCCTGTGTTGACAAATAGGTCTTTACAGCATACATTGTACATAAAAACCCATTCACTAACTGAATTATTAAAAGAAAAAAATGCCTAATGGATGATAACCTACCCCTACCACACACACTCACACATACACCTACACACACCGACCACAGCAATTATAAATCTGCAATGTAACCTATGAATAAAAACATGGAGACTGGTTATAATGCCATATATTTCTTACCATGCAATATGGTGGTTTAAAATCACAAAGGGATAAAAAAAAATGCCACACCCTTTAACTACTTAAACACTTGCCAGACTTTCAAGATCTTGGAACAAACTGTACAGATGGCAGGCCCTAATAAGTTAACAATGAGAATAACTAAAGGGAAAAAGTTGTGAGACGCCAGTGCCAAAATACCAATGGGAAAGGAAGACAGGTCCTTTTTTTTCCGATTTTACCTTGTTCACCCCTGATTTCCCTATTGGAGACTCCATTTAATTGACTAGCTAAACAAGTCTGAATCATTGCACTATAAGGCCTAACCTCAGTGTTTATACACACTCTTACTTGCTTCTGCACCCTATTGTCTTTTATATATATCGCATATTTGGAAAAATATTTGATATGTGACCCATGGCTGGGACCACCTAACAGAGAAGCCTTGTAAGTGGTGGGTGGCTTATCACGTATCTGCAGATATTTGTAACTAATTCTCTGATTTTTATTTTAAAGATAGAGGTTCATGATTAGTAACTGAGTAAAGCATTACTATTGTGAAGCAATAACCACTAGTAATGATGATCAGGAGAAACACTTCTGTTTATAAAGCACTAAAATCATTAAAAGCAAGAAGCACTTCCTTTGCTCAGTAACAGAAGCACCACCACCATGACATGTACAGCATCTTACAACTAACTATACTATGGACCAGTTACTGTTCTGCTGACATTAGCCTCTGGACATTGCAAAGAAAAAACTTATGTTTATGATTTATCAGGTGAAATTGAAACTGTGAAATCTTTTTAATGCCCCACAAAGATCATCCCGTTTTTGTTACCAGAGATGAACTTTTCAACAAAGATGGTCTATGAAAAAGTGTTGAGGATAAAAAAGAAAAATATCAAAGAGATATAAATGATTATGAGATGGATCAAGTAAAAACATATAATAGGAATAAAGATATCTTTTTTTTAAAAAAAATCAAGCAATTAATAGAAAGGAAGCACTAAATAGAATTTTTTTGAAAAAATTACTCAAAGATCTGATGAAGTGACTTCTAATAATAGAGAACAAAAACAAAATACTCAGAAAGAATTTGTTTTTAGCATATCAAAGGAGTGATGAAGATCAAGTCCCCTCAAATAATACTGGAGCTATTCCTAAACATAAAGGGGCTGATTCAGAGATGCGATTTCCACGGCACTTAGGTGCGTATATTTAAGATCTTAGAAAATTCGCAAAACTGCGCATGCGTAGTAATAGTGCAACGCCGTTAGCGTAGCGGTTAGGAGCGTAAGTTCGCTAAGAGCGTAGGTTTGAATCGCACGCAAGCACTTAAGATCTTAAGTGCTGCGAATCTTTAAGATCTTAAGGATTTGCATGGAAATGGGCGGGGGGAGGCAGGGAAATGAGGGAAAGTGGGCGCGGGCTGACACTTAGGATCTTAAATGAACGCTACCACGTCACTTAAGATCCCAAATGACAGCGCAGAGTTAGGGCTAGTCAATGGTGGTCTAAGTTTAAGATCCACCGCTGTTTGCAAGGGGAGTGACTATTTATGCAGTGGGCTGGAACATGGTAAGATCTTAGCTAAGGTGCGTATATTTGCGATCTTTTCGCAATCGCATCTCTGAATCAGCCCCATATTTATTTATAAACTATATTTACATATGGTCTAAACTTTTCTTTTCACTGATCCTAAGATGATTTCTCTTCAGCAATGGCATATTTTTTTTTTCTTCATGTGAATAGAAAGATTTACTTCTCTGTACCGTCATCTACTCTGTTTAATATAAACATAATGATGAAGAAACCATAAAATTGGAAACAGCATCGAGATTGTGTAAATAGATTATATTTAGAACTTCTTCTAAAGGAAATCAATACTGTCTCATATTAAGGCTGTCTGGGTTCAATAAGACTATGCCCTTAATGATTTCTGTTGAACCTCCATCATAATTGCAAGGCAGCATTTATTTGTTATTGACATAGCATAACATAACAATATTTGTTGAGCACATGACAATGATCACAGGTGATGAGATAGATTATTAATAACTGTGATTGGAACACAAATAAAAAGTATGGAATTCAGCGGAATTAGCTGTCAACGCATGGCAGTGAGATATGCCACAGCTGCTCCATACAAACAGTGTATATTAGTACCTAGTGTCCTGCCCAAGGTTCATTATATAAAATAAATGAATGCTAAACATAGTTTAATTAGCTAATGTTATGTCTGGAATCAGGGGCATTTTAAGAAGTGAGGGGGCACTTGTGCAGGATTTGTACACTTCCCCCTTACCTGAGACAGGACTGTCCCAATTCGAATAGGGACAGTCCCACAACAGGGGAAGGGTGGCTCATTCGACATCTATTTCTTCCCTCTGGAAGATCTTATAGGGAATAAATAGATGCCAAATGGCCCCCCTTCCCCTGCCAACCCTGGGTGCAGGATTAATGCCGCAGGGCCCCCTGTTTTAAGGGGCCCGTGTACACTGCACACCCTGCACCTATTATAGATACGCCTATGTCTGGAATCGTTCATGTATTTAAATCACTTTGTACAAAGAGCACAAGTTTCCAACCATGTTGCAGTTTTATGGAAACAACAATACAAGTCTGCTACATAGTCTGTGCATTAAATGTAGCTGCACTGGTGGTTGTTACAATAAAGCCATGTTTTTTAGTTACGTAATGTAAGTCAGCTCTGTTTAGGTTCTGCACATTCACAGCACCTATACATCCTCAACGGAATGCAGCTGCACAATGCTGCGTTCTGTGATCAAAATCTGCCTCAGCAAGGGGGACAGGGCCACCCACCGATCCTATATTCTGCATGCATAGAGCTACGTGCAGAATATTTAAGATTGCCCACAGGGCACATGGGAGAGGAAAGGGAAGGGTTTTGTGGATCAGAAATTCCGTGTTTTATTTTGCCCCTCTAACTGATGTATTGCAGGCAGTCACTGAATTCACCTATGCTATACTGCCACACTGCAGCTCACCATCTCTATAGTACTCAATGAACAATGAAGACGTTTACAGGAGTCCGCTTTGTATTGTGCAGAGGAATATGGGTGGAAATGGTGACGTCCAGCAAAGCACAGACCAGGGTGACTAGGGACTTTGCATTGCAGAGGAGCCTCCAATGGTTTGAACACTCCCTCCAAGTCCCTAGGATAGTTGACTACAGGATGAAGAGGACCAAAGAAATTCCTGTACCAGGGCCCATAATTCCTTTTAAATGTGTAACAACTAGGCATTGATCACCAAGAATAAGATTTACCTAGCTGCGGGTTTAAAAAAGTGGAGATGTTGCCTATAGCAACCAATCAGATTCTAGCTCTCGCTTTCTTTTTACATACTAGAGAATGTCAGCTAGATTCTGATTGGATGATATGAGCAACGTCTCCACTTTTCCAAACTCGCAGCTTAGTAAATTTCTTCCCAAGTCTTAATTGTCTACTAAGTGCTTTGATCTCTTATAAACTTCTCTAACTATTCACTGTCAAGTTCAGCAACTGACATTTACTTCATCAATAACATGTTTACATATGATTAAATGGCTCTCCTGCATTAGAGATACATCTTTGTTCAAGGGACACAGTGCACTGAAGGTTGTTCTGAAGCTGTACACAGAGCCTCCTCTCCCAGCTGTTCATAAAAAGCTAGTGACATTTCAGCAATGCGTTCGTCTGCTGAGCAGAAAATGGGATTAACACCTCTTGTCCTTCAAAGCATCAGGAGGGGCCAGCCACATATGTGTTTCCTGAGTGTGGGACCATTGCTCACAGCCATAAGAATAAGAAAACCCAGCCTCACATTTTGCAACGTACATTTATTTATTTAGTGATAAGCTTGGGAATTTGTGGCCTTTGCTAATCTTAGGTTTTAGGATAATTATGGCATGATCCTGGATAAGAAGAAACATGATAACAAAACTGTACAGCGTAGTGGTGTAACTGTTTATTGATCTGTCTTGTATTGAATCTTCAGCAGCAGTCTGTAGAATGTCATTTTACATCTATAGAACCACAATCTTTCTGCATGTCTGGTATGGACATGTTAAGGTGTAAATCATCTTCTTGGCCTTTGAACTCTCCCATAAAGGTCACCTCTGCCTATATTTATAAAGGTATAGATGGTAGAAACTCCTTCAGATTTGCCCTTTTGTGTGTTTAAATTTATTTAATAAATTAATTGAGCGTGGAAGGTGTGAAATTCTTCCAAGTAAAAGCAGAGAATAAGGCATTACCGTGCAACCTCCAGTAAGACAAATAACTATCTCCTAAATCTGTTCTCACAAGCCCCGGAGCATGATCAGACCCGAAAGCTCAAATGCATCTCACTGCTGGGGCATTACAGGGATAGGAAGCGGTGGACTAAAGTAGTCCCTTAGCATTAAGATAATAGAGCCGGATTCAGAGCTCCGGCCGCAATGCAATTGAGGCCGGAGTTCTGCGAAAAGTGCTACTGCACGCGCAGTAATTTTGGAACGTAATCTACGTTACTTCTTGTCTGTTTTACTAAACATGCTGCCCAATAAAAACTTTAATGTGCCCCCATCAATAATTAGTAAAAATGTGCCCCGTTTCCTAAATTAACATAATGTTCCCCATTACCTTAATGAACCTAATGTGCCCCATTACCTTAATGATCCTTGGTATGATGCTGCTTATAGTACTAAAAGGCACAGCATGCCCTGCAACACAAGGGCATGCTGTGCCTTATAGTACTATATGCCACAGCATGCTAAGAGTTAATTGCAGAAGCCATTTTAAATATTGATAATATTTTTTTATAGTTTTTTTAAATGTAAAAAAAAAAAAGAATTGCCACAATTTGAAGGATTAATTCGCCAAAATTAATCCTTTAAAAAATGAAACCTTTAAAAATCGCCACACATTGTAAAAGAAAAACGTCAGGGGAACTCGTCCCTTAGTAAATTGCGATGTGCCGCAATATTTGGAGGCGAGTTATCTCGCCCCTTAGTAAATCTGGTCCTATGTGTTTGTGTGTTTAGTTGCCGCACATTTGCACCAATTTGATTCACTTAATTATGGAATTAATCGTATAGAAATTATACGTGATCAATAATAAGCAGTAATCTACCATATCCTTCCTCTGTGCGGTATTTTCTTCTTCTATGTTTGCTAGTTACTGGACCGTGTTCAGAATTAAGAGTGTTTTCCGTGCGTTCGTAATAGATCCGTACGTTCATACAAAATAAGCACGTTTTGCAAAATGAATAAATTTCGGAACACTTCCGTGTTGTGAAAGCAACCTTATCATTAGCGTGCGTATATGTGACGGAATTTAAACGTTCGCATATATAACCGCATGTTTTCTGCATTACCACGCCTATCTTTTGCTATTTGCATTCCGATTGACGCCTACTAATTAATAATCCATCCGATCTTTTATGTTCGTACGGATTTTTTTGCGTGCGGAAATTACTTACGCATCTTTCCAATTACGCTTCGTATCTCCATGGTCTGCACATGCGCCCTGAATAGAAATCACTCCACTTACGCATTTTGCGTGCGTAAGTTACCAGACGTTCTTAATTCTGAATCTGGTCCACTGTTACTAACTTTACTTTTAAGCCTTACCCCTCCCCAATATGGCTGCTGCACACTTTTCAAATGGCAGGAGTGTCTTAATACAGACCTCTTGAGTACACACATAGCAGATGGATAGGGACTCACCTGCAGGAGGTGCCTTGACGCTGGGCAGGTGAACTTAACCCAATATAGCTATATTGTGAACTAAACCCCCTTTTTATGTATGTGCTGACACAGTGTTGTTTAGAGTGCCGGACCTCTCTTTTGTTCCTTGTATTACCCTACCAGTATGCTTTTAAAGTGTGGGAGAAAATTGGAGCACCCAGTGGAAACCCACACAGACACAAGGACAACATACAAACTGCACACAAATAAAGCTCATGCTCAATAATAATATTTTATTAATATGAGTGCAACCTGCCATATTTATTGCTTGGTCTAGTTTAGATAAATGATCGTCTTTGTAATGTTGCCCCGTGCTGTCAGATTTTTGCCGTAATACGAACCACAGTTTGAATGTATTTTCCTTCAATAAATTTGTCCTCGTTTAATGCTCATTTAAAATGAATGACATGACATAAAGCTGATAAAGTATAAGATATTCTTTGGCTCTTCCCTTTAATTAGATTTATTATATGAAGAAATATATCTCTCTCCCTGTTTCCTTGTAATATAACTGAACATATACAACACGGTTTGCAATTGCTGCATTTTAATGGAGCGCTGTTGAGGGCAATATGGCTGAAGTGAGAATTTGCATAAACAAAGGAAGAAAATAATGACTTTCATATTTCTCATATTTATTAAAGCGACATGGACGAGTAACTGAATTCTCCCTTAGAGGCCCGGCTGCCTGTTCTTCATGCATACAAATAAGACTTCT
>WWET01004631.1:61939-75618 GCA_011038615.1 Limnodynastes dumerilii | reverse complement strand
TGGGATATATATATATATATATATATATATATATACATACATACATAACATAAATGACCTGGAGGCTTGTCCTAACACTTTTATAGCGCTTATATGTCCATATTATTTCCCAAGGGGGAGATTGTTGTATCCCTGTGTCTATCCACGTACACTGGTTACATAATAGAAAATATTCCTCCATTATACACATCGGGCTAGATCCAGACCTGAGTGTATTTTAAGTACGATCGCGTAGCGTATTTACACAATTGTAAGTACTATGCACTCCCCTCAGTTGCTCGTAATTTATCTATTTTACGGCTACCAAACCCTACCTTAACCTTTCTAAGTGTAACTGCGCTCGTACGTAGTATCCGGACAGACGTAGCTGCCTAAACCAGCCCATACTGTACAATTTAAATGCCTCCCTTCGCCTACAAAGCGTATTTCCGGGTGTCGTATAGATGACACGCCCCTTTGCTCGTATTTACGCTGAAGGCACATACAATCAGAGTTACGTGGCGTAACATCTGGGGTGTGGATGTGCAGTACATACTACAAGGCGATTTTACGACAGCGGTTAGCGTAAATATGCTTTCATGCTGAGGTCTGGATCTGGCCCATCATCCATAGTTCTCTGGGTGTTTGCTATTCTTTACTGTCTTTCTTTTTTACTGCTCTTACGTTTTAGATATACTGTAGTGTGTTCTCTTTATTTTGTCTAATATCGTGTTGAAATAACCTCACAACTTTTTATTGTACTGGCTATTTCTCCTACATTAGAGATATTTATCTTGTCCTTGTGTCTATTTGCCTGCATGATCTAAAGCTAAAATCTGATTTGTTGCTATTGACAATAGTGCCATCTTTTGTAGACCTGCTCTATATCAGTGTCTATTGTCCTTTACTCATATGCATCTATTTGTCTTCCACTCTATGTTTGTTCACAGTATTACTTTTCTAATCATTGCATATATTTTTTCTTCTCTTTGCGGCTCCCTGTTTCTGCTATGCATTGATATACTGTAAAGTCACTTTATTTTGACAAACAGTGACACACTACGTTTATAATTAAATGGACCTCTGGAATATGTGGCCAGATGAAGACATGTAGCTATGAAGACGTTAAGTGCATATTTGTCACCAATTCCTAGGCAGACTGCTAAACTCTGTCTTAGAAGTGGTGACAGTAAACAGCTGTAATTCTCTGGAGCTGTGTATGAGAGTAAGTGAGAGGAAACACATATATTGCAAGCATTGTTATACAGCGTGAGACATCTCATTATGTTATCGGTGAATTCACAATGGGGTTGGTTTGCTGTTTAGAATAGCTCATTTGCGCTGAACCACATCCTGACTGTAGGACAGCCACGGGAATGTTTTCAACCATCCTCCGGGCGTGGTCACGATGCTCTCTTCATATAGATGTCTCGTGAGAAATTCCAACAGCGACAGGTACGTTAACTCTTCCCTTACCCTAATCCGAAAACTTCCCATTGCAGCCTAACCACAACCTTCCCTGTCATGCAGTCTAACCCTAACCATTCTAGTAGTCTAACCTTAATCCTCCCTGTCCTGCAGCCTAACCTTAACCCACCCTTTCTTGCAGCCTAACCTTAACTCTCCTTGTCCCACAATCTAATTCTAACCTTCCCCATCTAGCTGCCTAACCTTAAGCCTCTATGTCCTGCTGCCTAATCCTAACCTAACCTAAAGTGTGGGATAATCTAGGTTACAGTGCTGAACATTAGCAGATGTAAGCCCAATTACTGCCTGATCATTTGTAGCAGATACTGAACATGTCTGAGCTGAGGCTGCTGAAGGCCAAGACATTGAAAAAATATTTAACCTAAATATGCTAAAGGTATGAAAATATTGCTTGCATAAATCAGGTGATGCATTTCTTTTATAAAAAATATATTTATTTTGTTTTATGCGATAGCTTTCTTCAGGGACATACATACAGCAAAAAAACAGCAGCAGAACTTATATACAGTGATACAAATAACTCACCCATAAACCATGTGTATCGCAGCCCAACTGCAGGACCCGCTGCTCGCGCCCATTGCCTGATCTAAGTCACTCCCCCGCATCAGGCCAGGGAATCCCCATCACAGTGTAGTCATGGTGACTGGACGCTTCCATGTCATGCAGAGAGATCTCCTGTCGGCAGCCGTAGGGAGAAGACACAGAACCAGCGCTCAGGGCAGCAACAGTGCGGGGCTCCAGCGGTGCCACGATCTAGACAAAAAAAAGTACAGAATAAACAATAAATAATGAAAACATAACTCTATATACGTTGCAAATAAATGTTCACAGGTATGAGTGGTCAAGAGAAAAGCACACAGTAAGTACACAGTATATATCAATCACTATTAGGAATCAACCATGGCAATAAGGTAATGATCATAACTAGTGGATCAGGTAATCACAACACTAATCACATAAAGCAGGCCAGGGGAAGAACCTCATTGAGACTCCCCGGTTTCATTGGGCCCAAAGTAAAAATCCATTTGGATTCCAGTCTGAGTAATGCCAGATCTCTATCTCCTCCCCTTGGATGAGGGGGTATATGGTCAATAATCCTGCATTCCAGATCAGGTAGAAGATGTTTATGCTCCAAGAAATGTCTAGCGACAGGCTGGTCAGACTTACCAGTTGATAAGGCAGATCAAATGGACGAACGGTGAAAATCTTTCTCTGAACGTCCTTTTAGTCTTGCAGATGTAGCACGATCAGGGACAATGCAGTATTTAAATTATGAACTTTGAAGAGCAAGTTAACAGATGTCTAAAGGTTCTGAGTGGTTAAAGGTTCTGGATGCAGTGAGATGTCCACAAGTGACACACCCCATACATTTATAACATCCCTGCTGTTTTGTTAAAAAGGTTGTTTTCTTTGGATTCAATTGAGAAATGTCCGTCTTAACCACAAAGTCACGTATATTTCTGCCCCTCTGATAGCAGGGCATTAATCTCTTGTCTTGTAGACTTGGTAAGCTAGAGTCTGTCTGAACAATGGGCCACAAGGCTCTTACTGCCCTATTGATGAAGGGACTTGCTCTGGTGAACCTATTGGTCCATGGAAGTTTTCCTTGTGAAGTGGTAGATTTGTTATCTACAACAAACAGCTGTTGTCTTGGAATAGAGGTGGCTCTAGTGCGGGCTTCACCCAGAGCCGATCATGTGTGCCCCCTAGCTTCAAACTTGGTTTGCATTATATCCAGTTGAGTATCTCTGAATTCAATGTTACTGCAAACTCTGCATACCTGTAAAAACTGGGAATATGGAAGGCCTTTTTGAGCGCCGGGGGATGATGGCTTGTTGAGAGTAGCAAGTTATTACGATCAGTTGGTTTGGCAAACAAGGAGGTGCACAACCATTGCAATCAAAAGTACATTTAATATTCATATCATTCACTTTCTGCATGAAGGCCAAAAATTCTGATTTGGTGCCCCGCCCCAAATCAAAATATCATCTATGTAGTGGGCAAAAAATAACAGGTTTTCCAAGAACAACCTTTTTTTTTTTAACGGCTGACATGTAGGTATTTGCAAATGAGGGCACAGTGGTACATACAGTGGTCGAAGTGGAAATATAGAAGTGGCGGTATGAACATTTAGAATTGGTGGTATAGACATTTAGAAGTGGTGGTATAGACATTTAGAAGTGGCGGTATATACATTTAGAAGTGGAGGTATGGACACTTAGAAGTGGCGGTATGGACACTTAGAAGTGGCTGTATGGACATTTAGAAGTGGCGGTATGGACACTTAGAAGTGGCGGTATGGACATTTAGAAGTGGCGGTATGGACACTTAGAAGTGGCGGTATGGACACTTAGAAATGGCGGTATAGACATTTAGAAGTGGTGGTATGAAAATTTTTACATAATATAAGTGAATGTTTATTTTATCAACTGAAGAAAGACTTTTCTGCCTCTAAGTTTACACTGAAAATATGTGGACATGACTTTAATATAAATACCTTTTTAAGCTGAAATTGCTGAGTCTAAATAACAGAAAATCTATTCACAAGTCAAGCTCTGTACAGTACAGCTTGTTGTGTCTGTCTTAAGCTGCCAGGAGGAAGCTTTTAGTTGGGATTCTTGCTGCAGGGATAGAGTCAAGCTGAGTTGAACATCAATTCAGGACCAAGGACAGAAGCTGTAATATCCACTTATCGCCAGAAGAGGGTTTTGTGCAGAATATTACATTGGCATTTGTATTAATAACATCAAGAATGCAAATCCGGTTCCTTATGTAATCAAATATTCCAGTAAAAAAAAGTGACTTCAAAATATCTGAATGTCTAATATTTGTATATCTAATAGTAGTGTAATTGTAGTTTCAGTCATTTATAAACAGAATTGTGCTTGTCATTTTACCTTGTGTATAAATTTGGGTTTAGTTTAATTTAGAATTTTACTGTGCCTTCAGAAAAATATCAGAGAAAGGGCAACAAGGGGTTTATATATTTAGGTTTAAGTTACCGCACGGCTGCTTTCATTCTGAAAGGTGTATCATTGGAGGGAAAGGGTAGAGGAACGTAGCCAATGTAAAGGCCGTTGTACGTCTCTGGCACAAAAATGGCTGGAATAAAGATAGACAAAAGTTTTTTTTTTCGTCTCTATTTTGAAAAACAGCCATTTTTTATTTTTTTTTGAATGGGTGAGTATGCTGATTGTCATACCTATCCATACAGTTTCAGAACCCACGGCATCCGCTGCAAGCCGCAGACACCACTGGAGAGCTGAGTAGCCTCTCCGGGGACTTTTAGGTTGAGGCTCTGGGGAAAGGAGAGTTAGGGTTAGGCTCCGGGGAAGGGAAGGTTAGGGACATGGAAGGGGAGGGTTAGGGTTAGAATCAGCCTGCGGGTAGGGAAGTGTATATTTAAGCCATGAAGATGGGACACTTAGGGTCAGGCTGCGAGAAGGGCAGGCTTAGGGTTAGACTATGGGGAAGGGGGTATTAGGGTTAGGCTGCATGGAAGTGAGGGTTAGGGTCATGGAAGGGGAGGGTTAGGGTAAGGGTTAGGGAAAGGGTTGGGGTTAGATTTTATAGTTACCATTCACCGTGCTCTAAAATTGATTGCTTTGCCTCTTTGAGGAAAAGTAGGGCCCTTCCCAGCAGAGAACCACACCAGTAAAGGTGTACTCATACAACTTCACCTGATCTATAACTGAACGCAGATGTAATGTAGTTTACAGCACACCAGTTGCATCATCTAAGTCTGTGGGGTTTCCAAAGACTGACACTCCACAACCTTTGTTGGGCCATTCCTGTAACATTTCACAAGTAATACAAAAGGAATGGGAATGCTGTTTATGCAGGGTGTTTATATGTTTTTTTTATTAGTTTTATTCCTGGCAGTACATTTAGTGCATTTGCACTGTTACTGTCCTTTCACAAAGCAAAACCAACATTTCCACTATATATGGTCATATTAGGGGTTTACCCACAGTCCTGGTTTCCATGCCATCAAGGGGATGTGGTGTACTTCTTATCTTCACCCTGTCAAGTCCATAATTGGCACCTCTAAAGAAATATCTAAACAACAGAAAACAAAAACAGCAAACAATTCAAAAAAAATATATATAAAAAATACTATAATAAACAACTAGTGCTTCCTAATACTAATTTCCAGGGTTTAAAATCAGATCTAGAATGCATTTCAATAGCTTGACCAAGATCTGGAGCATGGACAATTCATTTTTAAAATCATATTGGATGAAAGAAAAGAAACATCAAGTAAAAAAAGAGAAAACTAGAGCACAATAGCCTAATACCCCCCACCCCCACCCGCCCAAACAAGACTATAGTGGTTAGTATCCACAAATTTTGAATGACACAGAGTTAATTTTTGCAATTGTTACAATGGGCCGGAGCTACATCTACTAGCGTATTTACGCTATCCGTAGGCGTAAAAACGCTATTTTGAATGTACTGTGCATGCGCGTGGCAGATGTTACAGCACGTATCTCTGAACGTACTTACCAGTCTAGTATCAACGTAACTACGAATAAAAGGGGCGTGCCAGCCATATGACACCCATAATTACGCTTCGGAGGTGGGGTGAGGCATTTAAATCATACAGTATGGGCGTGCTTAGGCGCGTAAGTACATGCAGCCATTACGGCCGTCAGTAGTTACGCTTTGAAAAGTTAAGGTAGGGTTTGGAAAGCGTAAAACGGCCAAAGTATGAGCGAGGGGAGTGCATAGTAATTGCGATAGTGTGAATACGTAACGTAAAGGGAACGTAGGTCTGGATCCGGCCCAATATGTCTATAAGGACTCAATGTTGAATTCCTATCTTAATTGATCATAAATGGGAAAAATATAATTTTTTTGTTGTCTGATTTAAAAATTATTAAGAAAATACTCAGTTGGCAACTGATCATGTTCATGATACTGTAGATCAAATGTATTCATTCAGATGTTATTACACAATGATTAATATTGGTGGCTTATAATACTTTACCCTATAGTAACATGCTGGAATTTGTAGTTCACCAACAGATGAAGAGCCTCAGGCTTCCTCTGCTAGGAGGAGGTGCCCGGCGCTACTGAGAGGCTATTACCCAGTGTCTGAAATCACGTTCTCACGATACTTCAGACACTGGGTAATAGCCTCTCAGTAGCGCCGGGCACCTCCTGCTAGCAGGAGGTTATTTGCGGCGTTCAGTGAGGGATTTTTTTTTCCTCTGGTTATTTTTTTATGGCTGCCTGCTGTTTTAGCGCAGCGGTAAAAAAATAATTGAATTGACAAATTTTTTCCGTTCAATTGCCGGCGAAGGAGTCGTATTTTTACCAACGCAATCTTTTTGAAAATTTCGCCGCCAATTGAATCGGGCCCACAGAGTTAATTTTTGCAATTGTTACAATGGGCCAGAGCTACATCCACTAGTGTATTTACGCTATCCGGAGACGTAAAAACGCTATTTTGTATGTACTGTGCATGCGTGTGGCAGATGTTACAGCACGTAACTCTGAACGTATGTACCAGTCTAGTATCAACAGTGTAACTACAAACAAAGGGGGCGTGCCAGCCATATGACACCCGTAATTATGCTTCAGAGGTGGGGTGAGGCATTTAAATCGTACAGTATGGGCGTGCTTAGGCGTGTAAGTACATGCAGCCATTACGTACAGTAGTTACGCTTTGTAAAGTTAAGGTAGGGTTTGGAAAGCGTAAAACGGCCAAAGTATGAGCGAGGGGAGTGCATAGTAATTGCGATAGTGTGAATACGTAACGTAAAGGGAACGTAGGTCTGGATCCGGCCCAATATGTCTATAAGGACTCAATGTTGAATTCCTATCTTAATTGATCATAAATGGGAAAAATATAATTTTTTTGTTGTCTGATTTAAAAATTATTAAGAAAATACTCAGTTGGCAACTGATCATGTTCATGATACTGTAGATCAAATGTATTCATTCAGATGTTATTACACAATGATTAATATTGGTGGCTTATAATACTTTATCCTATAGTAACATGCTGGAATTTGTAGTTCACCAACAGATGAAGAGCCTCAGGCTTTCTCAGACTGCCCTAGGCTATACCACAACACATGGATAATAGAATATGAATATTTCAAGGAATGTGGCTCTCCACTGTGAAAAATCAGCACATGTTGATGGATTTTTTGGATTACTTGATAGTGTTAACCTCTTTCCTTTCCCCAGTCACATACAAACAGCATAAATGCTGTCTCACCCAGTCCTGCACTCATGCCCTGAGATTCACCCGCACCCGCAGTGTCCCTGGGAGTTGTGTCTTGTTTATCTGCCATTGTCTCCCAGCAGGTAGCAGATTGCCCTGGAACTGACCCTGACATAAAAGAGCCAATAGGGAGCACACAGACCAAAGTCTTCTTTAGCAGGGTAGAGGCGAGGGCTATGATTCAAGAGCTGACAAGCACAGATTAGTTTTGTGTCTTGTATTTTGGCGACTTGTTTAAAATACCAAAATAGACCTGATATATAGATGGATAACTGAATAGCAGAATAAGGAAGGTTATCAAATCCACAAGGGCATCCGTGTCTGCTCCTTTCTTTTTATGTATTCTATGTGTTATTAATGTGCTTTGGGTTGCTCTTTTTATACACATTGGGCTGGATTCAGACTTCCAGTATTCCTGTGACTAACTCCCAGAGCAAAATATGGGGAGGGATCTGCAGTCGCTGGACTGCCATGACCAGGCTTCATTGCAAATTGTCCCATAGCCAACTGAACCCCACAGAAACAGGGACTGAACCAGATTTCTGTACCCTCTGAGCAGTGCTCAGTCTAAACAACACATAAAAATGTCATTCTACTGACTGCCTGGGTCTGGTATAAAATGTCGACAGTAAAATGTTGACAGGTCAAAATGTGAACAGTTTAGTATTATGCTCTTCCCTCATTCTTATGGCTCTTTACTGACTTCCCCGTCCATGGGGTAAACTTAACTCTCCGTATCTTTGGGCCTGATCCAGACCTACGCTGCCTGGCGTTAAAACGCCAGCCAGCAGCGTAAGATCAGCTCAAAAGCCGATCTGCGCATGTACCGGGCAGATGTTGTCCGGCGTTACTACGCTGAGCTTAGTGCAGGGAGGCGGGGGGGAGGGAGGGTAATGAGGCTGGGAGGGCGGCATTATTGTACTAACGCCGCCGTCCCAGCGTATTTACAATCACTTATGCCGGCTGAAGTTAGGGTAGCCTTCAGCCAGCGTAAGGGAGTGTAAATACAATAGGGCAGGGGCGAGTCCCACGATGTAACGCTGAGCGCTACATCGTAGGGTCTGGATCAGGCCTTATGTGCGGATTTTGCTAAAGTTTGTGCGTACTCGGCAAACCCAGCCCATACTGCCCTATTTACATACTCTCACCCATACTGCCCTATTTACATACTCTCACCCATACTGCCCTATTTACATACTCTCACCCATACTGCCCTATTTACATACTCTCACCCATACTACCCATGCTGCCCCATTTACATACTCTCACCCATACTGCCCATGCTGCTCTATTTACATACTCTCACCCACCCAGCCCATACTGCCCTATTTACATACTCTCACCCACCCAGCCCATACTGCCCTGTTTACATACACTCACCCACCCACTTCTCTTAATTTTCTAAGGAAAATAAAGTGGTGAGCAAATGAACTAAGTATCAAGAGCCGACTCCTAAAAAATCAATAGTTTAATTTGAACAAATAAATAAAAAAAAACATGCAAATATGATTCTACAATAGACACATAATGTATAAATTACATATAAATAAAACAAGACTGGCCAGTCATGTAGGTATGTATTGTCCAAACAGAACCCTGCAGGGATTTGGATATGTGGACAATTTTGATGTTACGGCTAGTGATGGTATAAGGAATCAATGTAGGTGGTTCCGTCACAAATAAAATTCCCAATGTAAGCACGGCACTATAATTCTGTACATGTAGATATTATGCCAAACTTGTAGAAGCCGATAACAGAGATGAATAAAACGTGCCCGTATATGTAGAATCCCCCGTGACCAGTACCTTTACTTGTCACTGGAATGGGCAGAAGTCCGCCTTGCTGTGCTGTCGGTGGTAGTATATTGGACAGGGCTTCCAACTGATCTATATAAATTCCCGGGCACAAGTTGTTGGAAATGGATCTGCACCCGTGCGTCCCGCTACACCAGTGGATATATAGCAATGGGTCGGAGCTTCCACCTGCCGATAGGTCGGTTGGGGCTCCGGTCACAAATTGCAGATCTTCAACAGTTCACACCGGTGTGCAGACGGAGAGAATCAGGAGGCGCTGAGTTCCAATGTGCCTATGCAGCGTGCAGGCAATCCACGGATGTTTACTGTCTGTCCTCAGAAAACAGGCTGGTGGTTAATTTTCTACTTACAGAGTAGTGGCATGCCCCTTCTTATGGATTGCATTAGGCACGGAATTATTGGGATTCTGTGCGTTACATCTGGATGGTGCATGCGCAAATCGCAAAAAAACACCAAGATATGCACACAACGTGCATAATTTTAGGTAAGTGAAAGTGTGAATCCTATATTAGGGCTGGAACCAAACTTAAGCAAGTGCTTGAAATTAGTCACTCCTGGGCTAATTCATCTGTTGCAAACAGTATTAGAGTTGAGAGGTGATGTTTCCTATCCCAAATCTAAATAACAAGTGTGATAGTAAAGCTGGTCAGTATCTGTGTGCAGTAAGCAATTCAAAGATATATCCCTGCATGCAAAGAATACAATTAACTTGACTCCCCTGCAATCAACATGGTTTAGCCCAGGTGTAACTCATTTCAAGCACTTACATAAGTCTGGATCCAGCTCTTAGTATTAATTTGTAACATCTGTAAATTTAATGTGATGCAGACGACTTATAAAAAGCTTCAGAAATGTAATAATATAAATGTACTCAACTGTCCACATTTTGACCCGTCAACAATTTGATCTGTCGACATTTTTGAGCATTGATATAACAACTGGATACCGACTGCTCCCCTTATCCCCATTCTTCCATCACTGCCATCCCTTTCCCTTCTATGTTCTGAATGTTATGTAATAAAATGTCATTTATATTGCTACCTTTTTCTTAATATGACTTTTAAAGCCATAATATTGTTATTCACTGACCGAGCTTGGACCATATACCATAGTCTGTATGCTGCATACCTCCCATCTGTCTCGTTGTTTTGGAGGAACTGCCCTGAGTCTCAGCCTGGAAGAGGGGTGGGGCTTAAAGGTGAAATGGGTGAAGTTTAACCAAATATGTCCATTTTTGGGGGCGGGACTAGGAAGAGTTGGGTGGAACTGAACATATCTTATTTTGTCCCACTCTTTTTCATCTCCTTAGATATTATCCAATTAACACAGTGTTCACATTAAAAATACATCATATGTTTTTAATACCAAAAAATGTGTATTGTGTTCAACTCCCTGAACGCAGAATATAAGTCTTGACCTTTAATATCACTTTTCAGTGAGCAGTTCCACATAGGCAGGGAAAAATGGCAGATACAGAATAAAACAAAAACCCTAATAACGCTTATAACTTTAATTTACCTCAATAACTCTTATTAGTAATATTTTACACCATCATTTTCATACTGGTGACCCTCTTTTCTCTGATAGTCACAGACCACCATAAGGCTCAATGACTGATGCTAAAGTATAGGTAATTAATAAGAATTTTTCAGCTCTTCAAATTTTTGCCTATAACCATATAATAGCAAACTAAAGAGAAAACAGCTGTACTTGCAATGTCAATGGTAATAATGTTGAGGCTACAATTCACGGGGCCCAATTCAATTAGATTTGCACCCACGTTATTAGCGGCACAAATCTAATCCTTTATTTTCTCTAGTTTTTTTAATCCTCTAATTTTTATTTGATGATTTTTATACCCCATAGAAGTGCTCATAAAAATCCTCAAATTTTGCCTACTGTAATAGACGGAAAAAGCGCACCGCAAGCTTTTTCCCGTCTTTGCATCACATTTAATCAGGCTTATATATTGTTAAAATGTATATATGAATTGTAACCTCTACATTATTTACATTTACATTGCACGTGCAGCTGTTTTCTCTTTAGTTTGTTGTCACCTGTGTTTTTGCGGGTGGTGGCACAACCCTCTCAGCTTGCTGCTGCAATATCAGTGGATCCAATATTTGTATCTCCATTCTCTCCGTATAAAAGGGGTATTCCTCTCTTTTAGAGATTTACAGATCTCAAAATATTTTTCTTATAGACTATTTGGTCTTAGGGTAGAATAAGCGCTGGTCTATTATTGGTACAACCAAGTAATGGCTAGGATCCTGTACTACGGCCGATAGGGGAATTACGTACAGTGCGTATGTAATTCCCCTGTCTAGAAGGTTGTGCACAACCTTCTTATGACGGCATAAGTGTCGCCGTTCATAACTAACGCTACATATGAAAAGGGGGCTTTTCCCCTCATTCGCATATATCTCCGTCGTAAAGGCGGATATAGACATGCTAATGAGGGGACGGGATGGGGGGAGCCCCGTTATGATCAGGTATGCGGCCGTGATCGTAAGTGTCCAGATTTACTACCGAGAGCGGGGAGTCACGGGACATGCACTCCCCGCTACGAGGTCGGCCATAATGACCTCGGGTGCCCTTAAGGCGCCCGTAGGTCTGGATCCAGCCAATATTGCTTGTATTGTCATTGTATTGTATGCTATCTTTACAATGTGACAGAAACATAATTACAGCTTTATGTTAGATTGTTTATGTGAGTTGGAAAGTTAAACCTTCCCATAGTTTGGACTATGACTGAGGTAGAAATAAAGAGAATAGTGGTAGTTCCATTTCTGAGTGCTGAGTATGGTATCTGAGTATCTGATACAGGAAAAATGGAGAGTCTTGGGAATTTAGGCTAGGGAAAGGGATTGTGAACCCTTTTAGAAAACTGGTTACTACAGCTTCAGCCGCTAACGGGGATTGCCAGCCCCGTAGTGCAACAGAAGAAACAACAAAGATTAGTGGCGAGCTGGCAGACCAATATAGAAAACTCCTTGATAATATCAAAACATCATATTTAATTGTAAGAAAAAAGAAAAATTATTAAAACAATGACATAAACATATATCACATTAAAACCACCGTGGGTAATAATAACAACATCACATATCAAATGTCCGGCCAGTAATGTAGAAACATGCCTCAAAAAAATTACCCTGCAGGGATATAAATCACTAGTGATTTGAATGAGGAGGCTAAAAAGAATGCATTCACTCTCACAGCAAATAAGGCTCCAAGTGTAGATGAGAAGTTAGAACTAAAGGTCAGTGTTATGCTTTTCTAACAGGCTAATAAGCAAGAACTGTTCCGATGTTACGGGTATGTTGATTTCTTGACAAAATAAACTGTCTCTATTAGCGCATCAGCCTCGTTTGATACCTGCACTCCTGGTGTGGAACGAGACGTTGCAGATGAGGGTTTACTGAAGTGGAGGTCCGGTGGTAGGGACACTATGTAGTCCGGCGGGCTCCCACCTACCGATAGGTCGATTGGGGACCGGTGCGGACCAGGCTCCACAGATGTAACCAGTAGCTAAATGTTTATCCGTCCACAGGAGTAATTGGCGTCTATCCACGAGGGAACGGGCTCAGGTGCAGTGCGCCTCCGTCCGCGGCTGGGACAGGCTAATTGAGAGCCGACCGAGTATGAAATAAGAGGAGCAGTTTTGTGGAACTTAAGAGTGATAATGTCTGGCCAGACAAGTGAATAATAAAAACACTTTAACGCGTTTCACTGCATCAGCCTGTCTGCGGTTTCCTCAGAAGGGTTACTTTGATTTCCTCCATAGGTGCTATTTAAGTCTGTTCAATCAATTTGCACCTGTGGTAATTATCAAAGGAGGAAGTTGTTCTAGTTCACATCACGATTTCTTTAGAATTTTACTTTCTTTTTATATAAAATATACAAGGAGTTAGTATGAAAAAACATTCTTATTCCTCTGGTAGAAGAAATTATTGCTATTTACATCCGTATACCATATAGGAAAAAGGGAATTGAATTCATCCACATATGTCAATATGAGGAAATATTACAATCAATTAAATTCAGAAAAATAATTAAAAATAATAAAGAAATAATAAAAAATAACTATTATCAAAAAGACCCAAACAATTAGAATATATATCTAGAAAAACACATATATATACACACATATATATACACA
>WWET01004631.1:45159-61807 GCA_011038615.1 Limnodynastes dumerilii | reverse complement strand
GTAATTGTGAACGTATGGGCCATTCACGTATGTGTCACGTAAATACTTACGTGTGGGCGTGCCAGTTTTACGTGAGTCCAAAATACGTCTGAAATACGTTAAGTAGGCGGGGGTTTGTATTTAAAGTGTACAGTATGGGCGTGCTTAGCTGCGTAAATACGTGTTGCCCATACGTACGTGTGCGGATCACTGCGGTTATGTTGGCAAAAGATAAGGTAGGGTTTGAAAAGCGTGTCTTGACAAAATACGTACATTCAAGGGGTGTGCCTAGGGGAGTGTATAGAAGGTACGCACGCGTAAATACGCTACGCGGGGAAACGTATTGCAAACGTAGTTCTGGATCTACCCCATTGTGTTTAAGATAGACAAGATGCTCTATGGGCTATATTCAGAGATCCGTCAGCGAAAAGCTCGCAATTATATGCACGGTCGTTGCAAGTCAACACCCATGACACTCCCCTCACACGGACGGGTTGTCCTTGACTTACGAGTGCCTCGACCACCCTTATCTTTACCTGGGCATTTACGTGCGTATAATACTTCCGTATGTGCGTGTCTATATAACCGCGCCTTCAAATGGTTACTTAAATGCCTCCCCCCACCCACTTTCACGTATCTGTCTCCGGACGGATTACAACCATGCCCCTCCGTACGTATTGTATCACATGTGATTCACACGTCTGTGCCTAATGGACTGTGTGTAAAATTAATGTAGATAGCGTACATTTAGTTACTATGCACGCGCAGTTCAATCAGATCGTAAAAATACGCATGGAACCTTCCGCCAAAACGGAATACGGTCCTTTGAATGTAAAAACTTTGTTAATATAGAGCAGAACAAGTGAGGATTATTGACAAGATGCCCCTTATTAAGGACTTTATATTGTTTTAATGGCTGACTTTAGTTGTGTTAATTTAAGTCTTGTGGACTTGCAAAAGTTCCACTGTCTAAGCCAGAAGAAGGCATCTCTTTCCTCACTCTTGACATAATATATAGAGGATAGTATACACTAACAAGAGCTGAAAGGCGTTGGCTTAGAGAGTACAGAAATTCTATACTGTTTGGTTGAAAGTCTCCTGATATACCTGACTATCAAATAGTTGTTAAAATGATAAGCAGTAAAAATGACCATACAGCGTATATGGGCAATTTCTCTATTTGAAAATTCTCTAAATTTCCTGTGAGATATGTTACAAGCAATAACAGTGACAAACAATAGAAAGTGGAATAAGCATTGAGGAATGCATGACGAATGACAGCAGATATATAACTATAATGGAATGCAGCAAAAGGAAGAAGAAAATACACAAAGGAAAACATACAATGGGGAAACCACAAGGTAATGAAGCTAAACAGAAGGCTGACAGGGATTGAACAAGGTTATAGCATAAAATATAGGAGAATGAGGTCCCTTCTAAGAAAAATGAGGTTTAGCAGCTGGGCGCTGAAGAGGGGCACATCAGAGGACATAAGTTAAGGGGGTAGATAGTAATATGACATCAGTATGTTTAGCATTATGACAACAGCAGATAATGTGCTGCATAAATGATGTTTATGTGTAGGTTTATTATATGTGTGTTTTGCTTGTGCAGTAGAATGAGGTTTAGTTTAGGGGATGGGGAGTAGTAAATGTGATGTAGAAAAGCAGCTCAGGGCCCTGTAACTATATAACTGATATTAGGAGGACTGTAATTACTTACATTTTTTATTTGATTGACTGGAAGTTTTTGTATCATACTTTCCAAAACAATTGCATTTTAAGCAATCCCACACACAGGGACAGCAGGGCCTACCTTATGTTACCAACTGAAGAGCTCAGTAATTCGCTGAAATCTGGATGGCTAGACAGACAGAGGAAACAATTATACTGTGTACTGACTAATAGAGAACGCTCGCTTGCCAACAAAATGTAGTCTCTTGGTCGGAAATTGTCATTTCCCTTAAGTCTGGATGGGGAGGAATGGGCTGTGATCAGTGATTGCCAAAGCACAGGACCACCATCAAGGGGAGACAGCTGGGACTAATGTCCCGGGCCTGGAGCTGATGGGGTCATAGGCGTATCTACAATGGGTGCAGGGTGTGCAGTGCACACGGGCCCCTCAGAACAGGGGGCCCTGTGGCATTCATCCTGCACCCAGGGTTGGCAGGGGAAGGGGGGCCATTCAGCATCTATTTCTTCCCTCTAAGATCTTCTAGATGGAAGAAATAGATGCTGAATGAGCCCCCCCTCTTCCCCTGCAGTGAGACTGTCCCAATTCATGGGCTGAAAAAGGCGGGGCTTACAGAACAGTTAGGTCCCACCCCTTTTAAGGTCCGCAAATCAGGACAGTCCTGGGGGGGGCATAGGGGGGGCCCATGTACAAATCTTGCACAAGGGCCCCCTCACTTCTTAAAACGCCCCTGGATGGGGTCCACCCATTCTTACCTTTGCTCTGCAGCAGCATGTATTGGTGGTATCTCAAGAGCTGTTCATTAGCAGGACAATGTGAAGGGATGAACCTGCACACCAGCCTGCTGTTAATACGGTTCTGTAATGCCTCGTTGCTATGTGACGTCATCGGGCCTGGCCAAATAGAAGTAAAGCTAAAAGTAAGTTGATGCAGCCCCTTTAATAAGATATAGTTCTAAGTCTTGTAACACAATTGGCTGTGCCTAGAGCAACAATTAAATTACACTTTTAAAACTAGGATGTCCCAAGATCTCAGGTTTGTGTTGCAAGCTCGTGTACCTAATACCAGTAAATTAGAAATCTCTCAACCTATTACTATCTGTGACCCAAATATCCAGAAAAAAAGTATATTAACTTCTAGGTGTGAGCTAACAAATAAAATGGGCAGTTTAAAAAGTCTGGTCCTAGCCCACTACTGATCATAGCATAGCATTTGTCCAATCACTTTGTCTTTGACAGGGGGAGGAGAAAGAGATGATGCTAGAAATAAGAGAAAGAGGTTAAAAAGATGAGCCTAAAGCTGGGCACACACTAGAGCAATTATCGCTCCCAGCATGTGGCTGCCGATAAACGATCGATTTTCCCCTGGGGAAAAGTCCCGATATCGGCACCATACACTGGGGCGATAATCTCTGTTGTAGAGCCTGCAGTCAGCCTATTGGCTGGCTGCAGTCTCTCTCTGATTGGCTGGGTCTCCTGTCAATCTTGACAGGAGACCCAGCTTTCATGCTGACAGGCTGCATGTATAGCCAGACAGAGGGAGAGAGGACACAGCGCTGCAGCCTGTCAGTGTGGGGGGCTCTGCAGTGCTCTGCCCTCTCTCTTTCTGTGTTAAATGTCTATCCGGCAATCATTTTACACAGAGGGAGAGAGGGCAGAGCACTAGGTACCTCCAAAAATCGCAGCTAGGGTCCGGTTATCATTTAGGAATTCCAAAAGATGTGATAATCGGGCCCTAGCGTTTTTGGGTGGTTTTATCGCCGTTGTAAAAAAAAATCTGCACCACACACTAGAGCGATAATCGTGCGTTTGGGCCGATAATCGCTCTAGTGTGTGGCCAGCTTAAGGCAGGGTACACACTGGGGCTTTTTCGAAAGATAATCTTTCCAATAACACAATCCAAAGACCGTTTCACCAGATATCTTACCAGTGTGTACTGTCCAAAGATGCTCAAAAATCCTTAGAAATGGTCTGTGATCTTTTAATTTGATCTTTTGGAGCTCCTAATATGCCAGATCAACCATGGAAAGATATCTTTTTGCTTTTTGCAAGTGTGTACTGTGTCGGTTGCAATCTCCGTTTAGAAAGTGTGGCTTCCGAAAAATGGATATTTGAAAGTTACTTTTGGAATGTCCCTTTTTCCAAAGCAGAATTTTTTTTTATGAATGGTTGAGTATGCTGTTCGGCATACTCACCCATTCACTTTCGGAAAGAACAGATCACTCCGCCGCACCACCTCTGCTGTTCGCCGGACCGAGGGGACAGGTGAGTAAAGTTTTTCTGCGGGGTTAGGGTCAGGCTGCAGGGGAGGGAGGATTAGGGTCAGGTTGCAGGGGAGGGAGGGTTAGGGTCAGGCTGCAGAAGAGGGAGGGTCAGGGTCAGGTTGTGGGAGATGGTGGGTTAGGGTCAGACTGCAAGTTAGGGAGGGCTAGGGTCAGGCTGCCAGGAAGGAGGGTTAGGGTTAGGATGGTAAGAGGGAAGGGTTAGGGTAAGAATTAGGGGAAGTAGTGGAGGACTTTGTTTTACGTAGCACCGAAAGCTTGGTGCTCCGTGGATCAATTGCAATGCCTCCTCGAGGCATGTGCAATCGAAATCCCAGACAATTCGCAATTGGATGGGAAGGAATGGGCGATTCGAAAATCGTCCATTTGGACCGGAGCCCCACACCCGTAATATGTCTATTAGGAACTTTTTGGACAGTACACACTGGTAAGATATCTGGTAAAATGGTCTTTTGATTGTGTGATTAGAAAGATTATCTGCTGAAAAACCCCAGTTTCTACCCTGCTTAGGGACTCAGGGTCAATTCTTTTAGGTCCGTTTCCTGATTAAAGAAATGTCTTTTTCTATGGTCAGCTTCTAGCCAGAAGTTAATTTACTTTGAACCAGGTGTTTATATCAGTTTTTATCCTATTTGCTTCTTATTGCTTGGTATATTTGTTGTCTAGTTCCTGTAACCTTTTATTGTTAAAATTATTGTTAATGTTCTAGAACCCTTAGACTCTGAAGCAGTTATAATTATTTTGGCAAATTTTTTGTAAGAATGAAAGTAAATGGTTGTTAGTTTCAGTTGAAGTCGTATAAGTTTTGGCTCATGTTGGCCATCCAGTGTGAGGTAACAGCTTGATTTTGGGTAACTATAGTGTTTTATGGAATTGTGATAGAACATTAAATGTGGATTTAATATCTAGGCCTCAAGCTAAAGTAAACCTCTAGGAACTTGGAGTTAATGATCACTGGGTACTGATACAAGGTAAAAAGTATATTTTAAGTTCATAATAGAGCAATAGAAATCATCTGTGTTACAAAATTCACCTAATCAGCCATGGAATCACTTTGGATATGCTTCTCTTGTGAGTTTCACTTGTGGCAAGTATGGGTGTTGGACCCTGTGTATACACTTTACTCACTTGAAATGCAGACAAACAGAGGGATAACAGGTATTTCTACATACTAGGATATTCATTATTACACACACTATTACACTATTCACATATTAATCCTTCCTCCTTAAGTGTCATTATTGACAATAATCTATCAGTTCTAGTCAGTTTTGGCACTGCCTATGTCAGGGATTACCACACAGAATGGACTTTGCTGTTTCTGACATGCACATCACTGTCCCTATTAACAGCCTCTGATGAAGCTTTCTGACATGGAGAACAGGACTGGTTTTAAAGGAAGTGAAAGTGCTATGGACAGCGAGGTGTCAAGCTTGGCAGATCAGGGGGGAGGGAACAGAGCGCAGTGAGAGGTTAAGCGGGAGCCACTAGGTGGCGACGAGGTAAAAGGGTAGCAGAGGAAAACAAGAGGAGAGGAGGAAGTGGTGGAGGAGGGAACAACACTAGGATGGAGGGCTCTGCTCACGTGAGCTAACACACTAAGTGGGAGGGAAGAACTTACAGAAGACATAAGGAAGGGGAAGGAAGTGGACTGCTGGTGTGAGCGGAGGAGAGGGGGAAGGAAGTAGATGAAGGGATAGATGTAGGATGCAGGAGGGGTAGGCTAGCCTGAACAGAAGCGTTTTGAATGAGCACATAAAGACCTGCAATGTGTGGATTACAATATAGAGGGATAGTAAAACGTCATGAAGGCAATGTGTTGTCATTTGAAATATATCATGTGTAATGACAAAGAAGGTCTTTTTAATAAAAAAAATACATGAGCTTTGATCATACTCTCTAAGATTGTGTCTCATTCTATTTTGTTTTCAACGTGACACATCTTACAATTATCATTTTAGACAAATGTCACCCAATCAGGGATGGAGCTACTATTGGTGCAACAGGTGCAGCGGCATCGGGGTCCATGCTGATAAAAGGCCCACAGCTGTCATCACCACACTGCTGAAGCTCCCACCAGGTTACCTGGGATATCATCAAGTCCAAAGCATATTTTTTGCACCTGGGCCCACAACTCGCTAGTTCCGCCTCTGCACCCAATTCAAATATAGCTCTTAACAAGCTAAAGTGCCATGTGTGAGAAAGGAAGCTAAGATGTTCCCTAAATTTATGACTCAACTTTATTGATAACAAACACATATTAGCATCTGTTATGACAATAATGTTATCCTGTAACTGAGAGGGTTGGTTTATAAATAAACAATATATATCCCCAATGAACACCATATTCATAAACTACAATGGCTATAATGTTGCACAACATGTGATACAGCCTTTTTCCAGCATACTACAGTAAATATCCCATATGGATGTAATATTCTAAAAATCAGCCATTGAGACTAGAAATAATATAATGTCTAAACAACTGTCTTTTTTCTTTTTCTGAGTCTTTGCAAATAGTTCTGAATGCCAGCTGCTTTTCCACTTTTCCACTATTAATCTCACCAGGGATTAATTCTGCCTGCAAAGTCTAATATGCACATTATGCCCTACATAGGAATATGTTACAATTATTATTGCTTTAAATGACCCTTGCATTCCTTAAAACGACATTAAGCATGCAAAAGTAATTAGCTTTAATTACATCTCAAGCACACAGCAGGATGAACAGTAAATAGTTATGACATTACTGTTGAGTATTTCTTTTTTTTTCAAGTGCATATTTTACGAACAGTGCCAAATATATATAATTCTAAAAATCTATTTAACCCTGTTTAAGCAAACTGTGAAACTTTAGAAATGTTTGGTTGTGATGAACTTTGATTCCTTGTAATTACCAAGGCCTAAATCTTCTAATTCTGTGTTAAGTCAGAGGATCAGGTTACATGTTGAAAGGACAAAGGGGAATAATTATAATTAGTGATGTACTAGGAAAGTCATAGTTGACAGTTAAATAGAGAAATTCTCTAACAGTTTGTATTGGTGGTGATTATGACTTTTAACCATGCAATGTTTTATATGTCACATATTTGTAGAAGAAAAATATTGTAATTCAAGGAGAGGTTCACATATTGTATAAGAGTCATGGGACCTTACTTCCCTGAGGCCACGGCAGCCTCAGGGGAGATTTAAGAAGAGTGGGAGGGGGAAGTTTGTTAAGGTGTTAAGGAGCCGGGGAGGGCAAGGGGTTAGAACGTTCGTATTCTCCTTCTTAAGAAGGAGAGTACGAAAGGAAACTTAGGGAAGCCCTAGGGCACTCTTAAGTGCCATATTTTCTTAAAAAAGGAGGAGGTAACAGGGATGGATGCTTTAAGATCGATGAGAATATGTGCTTATCCGCACCTTCTTAAAGCCTTCCTAACTGTAAATATGGTCCATAGTCAGTCCAAGTTTCACAGTGACAATGGACCAGATTCATAGACTGAAAATAAGAGAGAGAAGTTACACCTTGGCAAAACCATGTTGATTTCAGGGGGAGTCATATATTTCATCTGTTGCAAACAGTATTAGAGATGAGAGGTGATGTTTCCTATCCCAAGTCTAAATAACAGTGTGATAGTAAAGCTGGTCAGTATCTGTGTGCAGTAAGCAATTCAAAGATATATCCCTGCATGTAAAGAATACAATTAACTTGACACCTCCTGAAATCATCATGGATTTTCCCAGGAGTATTCTTCCTCTCTAAATTTTAAGCTCATTCTTAAATCTGAATCAGGCCCTTAATTTCAATCTCTGAATCTGGTCCAATGTTTGCATTATTTAGACATTCTGTTACTGACTATTGACTTGATTCTGTTCTGTTACGTTTTCTATCGCTTGGCAAAGTTTTTGTTTTATTCAGTCAGGATTCTACTCTCCTCACCAGGGACCAATGTCTGCTTTCTAACCAAGACAAAGGAAATTCTCCTCATGTTTTCTTCTTCTTCCCTGCTAGTGTTGCCTCCCTTTGAAAATCTCCCTCACAGTAGACAACATTATTTACTGTTAATTGTCCAGTTACTGTGCAGACTGGATGGACCATGTGGCTTTTAATTGTTGTCAATTTCTATGTTTCTCTGTTACTTTGTTACTTCTGGTACTGTACTTTATTAGATAAATGGTTTACAGGGTGGTAGGTATGCAAGAAGTCACAAGTGACATATGGGGAATGCAGGAATTACAGGTGTAGTATAGACTGGACACCTAATATTAGTCTGTAATAATGCAGAGGACTGGCTCAGAATAGGTGGAGTATTGCAGAGAGAGGCAGAGAAGAGCTATTATGCACAGCATTGCAAGTTAAGCTACTATGTACACATTGCAGCTCAGGAAAATCCTCTAATACATGAGTTACTTGGACCGCAATTGTGCAAGGTTGGAAAGTGGTCTGATGCCAAATGTATGGATGTAATAATAAAATCTTGGGGGCTAAATGAAATATGAAGAAAATGCACCTTAAATTCCCTGCAAAAATATGTAAACAGCAACAACAAAAACCCTGAAAACAAATATATAGGTTGTGGGGACGTGTCTACATGATATGCAAAGTGATACATGACACGATTCCATGGTGGGTAACTGGTACTTCCCAAAAAAAGGTTGAGAACCGCTGCTCTAAATTAGGAATATCTGAAGGGCCAGAAGTATGATGTACTAGATAATGACATCCTGAAAGCCTAAAAGATTGACACACGGTAGTTACAAACAGGCAGACAACATAGGAACTGGCAAAGACTGCTGTGAAAGCCATACGTATAGACCAAGCAACAGGTGCTCATAATCACATAATTGGGGGAATAAACTATTATAGAGTGGATTAACTTCAAGTATTTACAGGATTGTGACAACAGGAATTCTTTAATGCTACTTCTCTATACATCTCTGTCTATGTCACTACATATATCCCAGCATGTTTGCTCATCTTTGACCTTCAGCAATTTTCCCCAGCATTATCTATTCCTACTACCAGATCCACAACTTTGTTGTCTTTAAGCTTTCTTTAGTATCTGCATCTAGGATTAGATTTATTGTGTGAAGTCTTTCATATATAGAAATATGGCTCTACAAAATTTGTATTTTCTTATAAACAAATGCAGTTGCCGGAATGAAGGTTCCATTTTTGGGAATGATACAGCCGAAGGGATTTACTAAGCTGCGGGAAAGAAAAAGGGCATTTGGCACCTCACTGCCGCAACGTAATCTGGAAGACAGATTTTATAAGAGCCGAACCACATCCATGATTTTCGTTGCTTGTGGCATTTATTTTCCCTTATAATCAAATTGGAGAAATCAAAGACATTTAGAATGACTGACCAAGGTGGAACAAATCACCCTTTAACATCCCACCTATTACGGATCTACCCTCCAAGATATTGGCCCGGATTCAGAGTTTTAGCGGATGCTCAATGCGTGTCCGCTAAAATGTACTATTAAGAGGTGCGTGGTTTTTTCCGTAGCAAAAACGGGTGCAAAAAAAAAAGCAGTCGGAACCGTAATTGTTTAGACTGCAGGCAATTTTTTCTTGTTTTTTTTTATTTTTTTTTATAAATAATAATAAAAAATTACACTGTGTTCTCATTTTTTTTTACTAATTAACTTACACCCAGGGATGGTGTAAGTGTACGGCGTATTTAAATGAGAAAAATGCCCTTTTTCTCATTTAAATATCGTGGAACTCCCAGTTCCACAGGCGCAGGGCAGTCGGATGCGCAGACACACGGATGGGTACACTTGCGCCCATCTTTCTGTGTGCGCTCCCTATTTAAGCAGGTGTAGTGCTCATTTTTGCTGCGTTTCCGTCTGAATAATAGACGAAAGCGCAGCTCTGAATCCGGTCCATCCTGAACAAAAGATCCTAAAGCAAGAAAACTCAGGGAAAATAATTATCAGTATTAGATATATTTAATGGATCAAGCATTTTGTGTTCTTCTATTCTCTTAATGACGTTCAACTGGTCCCACGATTAAAATATCGATGATATCAGCACTACGCATTTGGACTTTGAGACATAAATAGTTGGATTAGCTAAAACACAGGTAACCCAAGCACTCTAGGCAACACCTAGCCAATGATCTAGAACCGAATGTTATTGCAGACATTGTATTGAATATAAATATGCTTTTTATGTGACTTTATACTGTATAGATTGAAATATATATTTAATTATGTTATACAGTATAAGTGGTATTTCAGTTGTGGTTCTCTAAGGACCCGTATATGTGGACTTTTTGTTCCCCACACAGTTGCTTCTTTTTTTCTCCTATTAAAAACATTGACACATAATTTTATCCTGCAATGAAAGTTACAGATTACATGACTGTACAAAGCATTTTACAGATTTACTTCACATATTATTCATATTTCTAAGGAGATGGAACTAATCACGTATGTGTTTAATGCATAAGGACATTTTGTTAATAGCAATTTTAGAAAGTTTACACAGTTGGCCAGATTTATTAAGCTGCGGGTTTGGAAAAGTGAAGATGTTGCCTATAGCAACCAATCAGATTCTAGCTCTCACTTTCTTTTTACAAAGCTGCGGGTTTGGAAAAGTGGAGATGTTGCCTATAGCGACCAATCAGATTCTAGCTCTCACTTTCTTTTTACATAATAAAGAATAAACACAGAATGGAAGTTGCTCAATCAATTTATAGGTAAATGGGAACAGGTGCATGAAAGGCTGGGGTTAGTCTGCTAGCCACAGAAACAAAGGGAAAATATACATAATAAAGAATGTCAGCTAAAATCCGATTGGTTGCTATGGGCAACATCTACACTTTTCCAAACCCGCAGCTTAGTAAATCTGGCCCTTACTATCCAGAACCCTGCCTTAAGATCTCCATTCGAATACAGATCCATGCAGATCTTCCTTTTGCCACCCAATAACCTTGATCTGCATGCCTATCCCAGCCTCTCTGATGAGGATTAGACATGCAAATTTAAAGAAACACACCCCACCCCCGCACCGAAAACCGAGTTCCGTACGATAAGAGTTCTGTTGCAGAACATTTAGCTTCTCCTACTAAGGTTCTAGATCCAGCCAAATGCCAAGGGGCCTGATCCAGACCTACGCAAATAATATGCCCTTGTGCGTAGCGTATTTACACCAGCGTACCTACGAAACACTCCCCAATTCCCGTTTTATGCCACCCAAACCCTGCCCTAACTTCTCAGAACGTAACTGCTGGCGTCTGTAGTCTCCATGCGTAAGCACGCCCATACTGTACAATTTAAATGCCTCACCCCGCCCCCGAAGCGTAATTATGGGTGTCATATGGCTTTCACGCCCTTCATGCTGGTTACAAAGCTGCTATGCTCAAGGCCCATACGCTCAGAGTTACTTTGTGTAACATCTGCCGCACGCATGCGTAGTAAGTACTAAAGGGCGCTTTTACGCTCACGGCAAGCGTAAAATCATGGGTGGCCGTAGGTCTGGATCTGCACCAAGGTGTCTAATTACCTGGAAACATTCCCATACACAAAAGTGGGTTATGATATTCCCAAAATGGAAAGTCGACAGGCAGGAAAAATGTAAAACATGTGAAATAAAAACAATTAATATGAAGTAAAGGGGACAGTATGTGAGAGGGGGCAAACAAGTGATGTTTTAATCATAGACCATTTTTTATATGTCCAGGTATTATTTCTAGGACATTCACATCAGCATTGAATTGTTTGTTATACAGTATTTTTGCTATGATGACCTAAGCAAAGTATTCATTGGTACCTATTTCTTCATATGTAGTTTATTCCCTAAATTGTTTTATATTCTACCTTCTTTATTGTGATATCGTACTACATTCACTCACAACTCCGTTCAGCTTGTCAGTGAGCATTACCCTCTTCTCCACCATCTCCTATCCTGAAATACAGTTTAGTATAAAGTAAACACTCTGCAGGATTTGAAATCACAACATGAACATTACAATCTTCTTCCATTTATTGGAAATGTCCTGGGGAATTACAGTTGTGCTTAGCTGGACTAAGTTCAATTTGCTGTTTTTACAGGTGTATTCTTGTCTGTCATCCTCCTAAACTCTACTCGCAAAAAGGAACATTTTTATCGTCTTACAAAATCATACATATTTTTTAAAGTGGAAAGCTGAAGGCTAAATAATATCTGTTCTCCTGCATATCTGGGATCTGGTCACACAGTTAACCACTTCTTTTGTATCCTGTGTTAGGGAATATGGGTAACATAGCTATTCAAAGGAAAAAATAAAGGCATCTGTTGTGTTAACCATCTTTCTCTCCCTCTATGGGATTTTTGAGACACCTTAGTCCAGATTTACTAAGCTGTGGGTTTTGAAACAGTGGATAATTTTCCCATAGCAACCAATCAGATTCTAGCTGACCTTCTCTAGAATGCAATGGTTAAATAAGATCAAGAATCTGATTGGTTGCTATAGGCAAACTCTCCACTGTTTCAAAACCCACAGCTTAGTAAATCTGGACCCTTGTCAGCTTGAAGTCCATTTGTATATCCAGCATATAATGTATGCTAAATATGCTTTTTATTTTAATAAAATGTGAATATAAATAGATAGAGATTATAACCTGCATACATGTGCCTTCAAACCTAGCTCTGGTAGCAATCATATAGGACGTTGCGTAGAATCACTAACAGGGATGGAACTATCATTGGTCCAACAGGTGCAATGGCACCAGGGCCCATGTTGATACAAAGGCCCACAGCTGTCATCACCACACTGTCAAAGCTCCCCACCGGGATACCTGGCATAGCATCAGGACCAACGCATATTTTTTGCACTAGGTCCCACAACTCGCTAGTTCTGCCTCTGATCCCTAAACCATGTTGCCTAACTAGACCTAGATAAGGCAACAACAGGGCTGATACCCTTTACACAATACAACAGACTTCCATACCCTCCAACTGTACCTATTTAGCAGGTACAGTACCTTTTTTTAGTGGTCTGTACCAGCTAAAAGGGCTCTTGTACCGGATTCTGACCCAGCAATTCCCTCCACTCTATACTCACCTTCCAGTCCTGAAACATCTGATCACTATAGCAGAGCTGCAGGGATAGACTCCTACAGCACTGCTATAGTGACAGGACCCTCTCCTGTGAGTTCTAAGCTCATATAATAAGGTGTAAAATAAAAATATATTAAAGCCCCGCCCCTTCTCTGGACAAGCTGCACCCCCTTCATTGACACGCCCCCCATGTGTACCGATTTTCCAGTAAAAAATGTTGGAGGGTATGGTCTTCAACAGTGGCAGAGTCTTCTATCCATGTGTTCTGTTGTTTTGTTTATAATGTACCTGAGCATTTCCATGCTTTTCCCTTAGGACTGGTGCATTAATCCTAGGTGAAGCAGCGGCTCTAGATATTCTGAATATCTCCCATGTACCTCTAGAAAGCTCAGTCACTAACTTATGTTCCTAAAAAAGGATATCTTGATAAACATGCACGGTTACAGGTTTCAGGAACCCGATTGGAAAATGTATATCCTAATGTATTCATTCAGTCAATGAATACTAAGGTGCTATTCCATAAGATATATTGCTCCCTGCAGATGTCATTTTATGAAGCATACCCTTGTTCTGCTAAACATTACAAAGTCAGAGAAATGTTATAGGCCCGGCTCTGCCTGTTCTGTATAAAATGCAAAGTGCTGCTGTCATACAGGAATTGGGTAAAGGAGACAAGAGCATATAATTTATTATGGCAAATCATGTACAGTGAGGAGGAATTTAACTTCACATCATGTCAGAGGTCGGCCGAGCTGCTTGGCATGCCACACTGGTAAGTGAGTATTTATTTGCCATGAAATAAGCTTCCCCACCAAATAGCACTGGTAAAACCTTCCATTAAATCCCTAATATGTGTGCTTAAATCCTTGTATTTGGATTTCATCTGACGGCAGAAATTATATCTACATTGGAGTGTGAAGGGGGAGCACAAGAGAATTTCAAGAGGAGGAAGGAGCGGACACATCTGACAAGTTAGCAATCCTGTAAGAGCAATTAGCGGCTTATTTGTCACAGAATATATTATAAAGGAAGGAAACAATGCTGTTGTTCCTTTAAACTGGCATTGTCTGTTAAATAGCAATGCACAATGGCTGCTTATCAAATTCAACAAGCTCAATAGCTTTAATGATGCAGCTAACACAACCATCCATACTGAGCATTGTTCCATCTGTTGCCCTTGAGATATAAGAAATAGAAATTCAGAAGCAGAAATCTTCACATCACTATGAGGACTTCCTAAAGGCATTCATCTCATGAAATACATTTCCCTAAATTTTTCTAGTATGTTTACACTCAGGGCCGGATTAACCACGAGGTGCCCGGGGCCCCCACACGCAAAGGGTTCCCCACAAACGTTACATTTTCAGAACTTCCGCTGCAGATGGCTCTCAGTGATTGAGGGCAGACGCTGTATCGCGGCTGCCGTCATATTCCGGCAGCTGTGCTTAGGAGTCACTGACGTACATACTCTTGAACTGCAGCCCAATGACATTCTGCGTCAAATTCAGAACACGTCATAGAACTTGTGGGATTAATAATGTGTATTTGGGAGTTTAGCAGGTGGATTATTATAGTGTAAACTGTTTGTTAATGTGCGGCAGGGGCCCCACAATTTAGTTGCTCATTTGCCCCCACGCACCTTAATCTGGCCCTGGCTACATTAAGGACAATATTCACAGATCCGTTTTTTAAAAGTACGCAATTATATGCACGGACGTAGCAAGGCGACACCCACCAAAACCCATGACACTCCCCTCTCCCGGCCGTGCAAACGTAGACTTACACCTCCATAAACCACTCTGTTCTTTAAGTGTGTACTTATGTGCGTATATTTCTTCCGTCCGTGCAATTCTTTATAGCCGTGCATGCATGCGTTCATTTAAATGCCTCCCCCCACCCACTTTCATGTTCAATTACAAGTACCTATTTTTACCCTGCCCCTCCGTACGTATGTTCCCAAGTGCCATTCACATGTCTGTGCCTAAAGCACTTACATGCGTATATTCTACGTAACTTACGTAAATAAAGTTGCTACACATACGCAGTTAAAACATTCCTATAAATACGCACGCAACTTCACATGAAAACGGATCTATGAACACGGTCCTATGTCCCACGCGATGGTCATAACTCCGTAATTCAGCCCATACTGTACAATTTAAATGCCTGCCCCACCTACATAGCGTAATATAGGCACTTACGCTAATGTTACGGACGACCTATTTTCAATTATGGCCGCCATGATTTAAGACAGGAAACATCTGCTGGGTGCATGCGCAGAACGTACTTACAGCCAAACTTATGCTTCCGCATAACTTCCCATGGGCGTAGTTCTGGATCAGGCCCTTTGAACTGGAGCCCCTTCCTCAGACCTCAACCCCTACCTGCCTTAGCCCGGCCAGATTTGGACACAGAGGTGTGAGCCGCCTGTTACAGGACGTTAGTGTGCCGCAGCTCTGTGCATGATGCTGTCTGGGAGTAGTATTGGTGTGGATTGGCCAGAACCACTATCCGTGCTCTGGCTGACCCCCAGTATCATACACACATAGAAACATAAAAAGTGACGGCAGATAAAAACCATATGGCCCATCCAGTCTGCCCAGTTGTTTATTTAAAACTATACTGACCCTAGATTCTATTTTACCCTCAAAAATATTTGTCAGAGCCAATTGTTTATAAATAAGCAGCATCTGTTCTGTGCACATGTGGAACAGTTGCCGTTCTACCCATACTCAGAACAGTGACTGACCCGTGCATACACCAAATGGGCCCTGAGCCCCTCCACCTCTAAGGGCGACCCTGCCTGGTTTTATATCCTTGAATAATATCACACTGACCAGATCCACAGTTTCAAAATAAGAGGAAAACAGGGAAAGTTAAAAGAGAGAGGCCCATATTCATAGTACCGGACACATTACATATACGTCCAGTGTTTAGCGATTTTTACTACTGCGCATGCGTAGTAATTTTTTAACTTCTCTCAACTGAGTGTGTATAAATATATATATATATTATTTGTATTATATTGTTTAATTTTTGCATTTATGTTGAATTTTTTATAGTTACCACATTGGTTATACTTGCCCTGATTCACACCTAAGAAGCTGATGCTTCTTAGGTTCGGATTTTTGCGCACGGGGCCACTGCACATGCGTGGTCATATATACTACACAATTTACGTAGTGGTCCCGTACGCAGATTAACTACCTGTGGTCTTTAAAATTTTATTTATATTCTATAGTTCTATTATATTCCTCTGTTTCCTTTATATTTATATTGTTGTTGTAATAGTGTGCAGTTAATATGGTTTTTTTTTATTGCACGTATAAACACAAGGTTGACTTTCTGCTAGGGGCACCAGACAAAATCTCGCCCAGGGCACCAAATTAACTAGGGTCAGCCCTGGTTGCTATGGGCAACATCTCCACTTTTCCTTTCCCGCAGCTTAGTAAATCTTTCCCATTATGTTCCAAGTAAGATCACACTATTTGCACTGACCAGATCATTACCCCGAGTTGATATATAAGAATGTCTAGGTCCCATGCTTCCTAAATAATTATAAATAAAAATTATTATAAACCTTTCTATTTTTCCCCTCTAACACCTAACCATCTAATGAACCCTAACTCCTGAATGTGACTGTGGTGGGTGTGTCAATAAAG